>JBBPRT010000363.1:0-12874 GCA_038093175.1 Boletus hoseneyae
TTTGGTAGGCGTCGCGGCGACGAGCGTCACCCCTTGCGAATGTGTGTCTCCCTTCTTAGCTCCCCTCTTCGTCTTGGCCGGCACTTTTCTACCCGTGGCTTCGGGCTGTGATTGTTGCATCCGGGGTTTGAACCCACGCGACATGCTGACTTCGCGGCTGAGAGCCCGTTTCAAGGACGACGATGTCCCAGAGGCAGTGCTGGAGCGCCTTGCAGAAGCATGCTGTGCCAGCGAGACGGACAAGGATCGTGAACGAGATCGAGTATCTGACGTGGTGGTGCCGGATAGGACAGAGGACGAACGTTGGATGGATTTCGGGTTAGATTTATTCTTGGGCTGGGAGACGGAGGCAGATGTGGACGATCGGGCGGGTTTAAGGCTGGCGTTGGGACCGGGGTGAGCGGAGCCTGCGACTTGAGATCCAGGACTTGATCGCGTGTCAGAGTCTCCGTTCTCGTCTTCAAAGGGCGAATGCGGAAATAGCTTATGGCGCAAGAGCGTGCACATATCTGGCAGTGTCGATTTGAATCTGTGATAAATACGGAAGCATTGAATTTCAGAGTTGCGCCCGTGTACGTGTCCACTCACTCGTGCTCCACAACATTTTCGCAGAACGCTTGCGTCCAATCACGCTCGTTTTTATCTGTCCGTTTATCCGAGTCATTCACGTTGATGACAAGCTGCCATATGGAGAGCTTGTCCATGAACGACTCTAGTCGCTCCTGTGCTGTAGGAATAATGACCTTTGTTCGTTCTTTCGATCGTTTCTTCTTCGTCAGAGAAACCACGTCATTCGCCGGTATCGTCACCGGAGGTAGTGGGGTACATGGCCCAGGCAAGGAAAGCTTGAGAAAATAGAGGAGAATCTGAATCTGTACCCTGCAAACGTGTGGTCAAGGCAATCGTCCACCCACGATAAACCGACACGCACTCTCGTCTCTCGAGCCTTTCCAGCCACTTATTCCGTGACTTTTCCTCGAGCATGATCGCGTCCTCGTTGTTGGCACTCACACTGCCTTGGCCAGGCTCACCCATGTCGTACTCGAGCGCATACCACATCATGGACTCTTCCGTTTCACATTCTCCACCGTCCTGTGCGAGGACGTGGGGGAGCTCCGTGTGGTATTTCGCGACGGTGGAACGAACCGAAAGGAGCAATGGATTCAAGAGCGCGTGTAATGGGTGGGGAGAGTCTGGTGATCGTGGTGATGCGTCTTGAACGCGGTGCAGGGACGGGACTAGCAGGTTAATGGGCATGATCGACTGTTATTGGTGAGAAACGCGAGATGGCCCAAGCGATGATCGTACCTCTGGAAGCCAGAGAAATTGGAGATAGGTTCGAACGACGAACTGGTCTGGTGTTTCCAAGTGAAGGTCAGTGAACGGATAATCTCGAGCGATTGTCTTTTCTTGTGTCGTCGTCCATTTCGCGTTTGAGCTCGTGAGCAGCGTCAGTGGTTGGACAAGAGTCATCGTATAGTATGTGACATGACGCGTCTGTGGAGTCACTCTAGATATGCTACTATCGTCCAATTGTCCCACATGTTACCGCCACTACACCCTCCCATGCAGCGCACCTCCAGAGACTCTGCCAGCCCGCTCAAGACTTTCGTCCTGGAGCATGTAGGCAGGCCTATAGCGTACAGGTTGTAAGGGCGATTTCGCGTGGTCATTGCCATTGACGAGCTTGCTCTCCGCTAAGCACGTGGTGGAAGGGTCATTAGCAATGATGCGAAAAGAGCCGAGGGTATCGTCGCAGAGTGTGTCAGTCGATTCCATGCAAGGCTCAGCGGTGCATGTACTCTCTGGGTCACTGGCGATGATTGTCAACCCTTCAAAATAACCACCTTCCACTGCGTGTTTGGGTTGGCATCGGGCGGGTTTCTCTGCGATACACGTGGCATTCGGTTCGTTGGCAATGACCGTGACAGAAGAAGGGAACATTTCCGACAAATCATCATGGACACGAAGCGCCGGGTTTGGAAACGTGTTATAGATTGACCCAAGAGACGTATACCTATACTCTCTTCTCAAAGAAGAGTCCCTGTGAATGCAGGATGTGGCTTACCCTTGATCATACAACGAACAATAAGGCACATCCAATCGCCGGAGGAATGTCCACACATCGGAGTAAGACCAATTAATGATCGGATTAATACGTTCGAATGAGGGCCAGCCGGGATCCGTCTTGTTCTTGTACGTGAGTGTGGCTACCAAGCGTTACTGGGCAATTCATGCAGCGGACAGAGGGAGGACTCACCACCGTGAGGGTCTGATTTCCTTGTTCCAACTAAGATGGCTTCTATGTGCTGATATTTCTCCTTGTAAACATGTAGAGCGCGTCGCATTCCTTCGCCGCCCCGGGCCTTCCCGACGGGCCGCGAGAAGGCTGTACGACCGTTGTAACCCTCGCTTTGTTTGAGTGCGTCGGGCGTCGCTGTGCCCGGGGTAACACTTTCGACCGGCAGGGGAGCATCTGAGTCGGGGGGGCATGTGAAAAGGTCGAGGCCATATGCTCGAGCGGACTCCTGGATGAAATCCTCTAGTTCTATAAATGGCGAAGGAACAGGAATATAGACGGTCGGGATTGGTTTGGTACTCAGATGGCTGCGGGCCAATGCTGCGGCGTAGAGATGAAGGAGGACAGTACCTGTAGACGGTGAGCAGAGCCGGATAAGACAGATGTCCTACGTACAGTCCTTGCCTCCATTGAAGCTGATCGACAACTTGTCTGGTCTGAAAGCGAACAACGCTATCTACATCACAGACGAGACCAAGGCCAGACTAGCACGCACGTATATGCATCCAGAGCACTCGCAATGACATCCAAAGCCTCTTTGACACGTGCGCTAATCGGTTCCCCCGACGCTGCGAGGTTGTAGACCTCGGCTGATATCGCCTGTCTGTTCTTGAGAGCCATGTGAGATCGACAAGGAGCTGACTGTTCGACTGCTGGGAAGCTGGTCGTAGCGCTATGACTAACGAAGAGCGGGAACTCTCATAGAGCCAGGGAATGCAGCAGACAGTACGGGGGTGGGAATGTACCAATGGAGATGCACATATAGACTCCGTCACTCTCAATATACCATCATCATAATCAGATGGCCGCCGTCGTGCTCGTCACTGGAGGCACTGGCCTCGTCGGGAAAGCCATCGAATATGTCATCGAGCATGAGCCCGAAGGTTCGCGCTTTGGCAAGCGGCCAGGCGAGAAGTGGATCTTTGCCAGCTCTCGCGATGCCGACCTGAGGTATGTGTCCATTCTGGGCAGGGGACGTGGCAAGCTAATGTCTGTCTCACTCATACGAACAGAGATCCCAAGCAGACCTTGCAGCTCTTCGAAAAGTACCAGCCTACGCATGTCATCCATTTGGCAGCCCTTGGTATGTCTATCTCCAAACCTCATCTCTCGATCCTCCTGATACGCACACAACCAGTTGGGGGTCTCTTTGCAAACAGAGAGCGCAAGGTCTGTAGTGACGATCTGCACGTAGATCTATGTTTAGTTTGACAATCTCCCATCACAGATGACGTTCCTCCGGGACAACATGTTGATCAATGACAACATATTGCACACCGCTCGCATCAAAAAGACGCAAAAAGTCATTTCATGCCTTTCAACATGCGTGTTTCCCGATAAAGTCGAGTACCCTTTGACAGAGGACAAAGTACATCTTGGTCCCCCTCATGACTCCAACTTTGGCTACGCGTATGCCAAGCGAATGGTTGATGTGCAAAATCGGTTCGCCCGTCGCTTTAACCTCATTACATCTTCTGACATCACACTTTACAGTGCGTACAAGGAAGAGTTTGGCTGCAACTTCACCTCTGCCATTCCCACTAACGTGTTTGGACCCCATGACAACTTGTGGGTTAAGCTGATAAAAGTCTTGTTCCATCGCTGATCACACTCGAATAGTGATCTCAAGTACGCACACGTTATACCCGCTCTCATCCACAAGTGTCACCTCGCAAAAAGTGACAGTCCGAGTATGCTATTCGCAGTGAGACGAACTTACCCCCTATTATAGAGAACGGTACGCCATTCAAGGTCATGGGTGATGGGTCACCCTTGCGTCAGTTTATTTATTCCCGCGATCTCGCCAAACTTTTCATCTGGCAACTGCGTGAATACGAAAGTGTTGAACCCGTCATCTTTTCTGGTACGGTTCACGACCATCCCCATTATTCTTGTCTAACACCTTTTGTAGTGGACGAGAATGACGAACTCACCATCAAGCAGGTCGCAAATTCGATCGTTGCCGCCCTCGAGTACCCAGGACAGGCTATCTTTGAGAATGAACCCAAAGACAATGGGCAGGATCGCAAGCCCGCTTCAAATGCAAAGTTGATCAAGTTGATCGGACCGGACTTCAAGTTTACTCCGTTCGACGTTGGTTCGTCCCACCTGTTTTGTCGGGTGGATATGCTTGTTGACATGCTATTTCAGCCCTGAATGAGACTGTTGATTGGTTCCTTGCGAACTTCTCGAATGCTAGAACTGGCCAAAGCACCCATTGATCGGCCAAAGATTACAATGTACTATATTCACACCAATAACTTGACTTTGACTTGTGCCGACTCCTTGAAGTGGACACGGCCAAGTAGAGTTTGGCAAAACCGGCACATTTTGACTGATCGATTCTACTATATCAATGCAGGGGCTCAACAAACATACACGTCATGAAAGGAGTTACAGTGGATAAGACTTTTTTCGTGGCTGATAAACTAGGCTGTGATTAGTCCACAAGGTACTTGTCTGGGGAAAATGATTGCAGCCCAGTTCTTTAAAGCACATTCCGTGTGGCACGCTTGAGACAAGTATTTAGTTTTGATCCTCAACGAGGCTTCGGGAAGCTTGGAGATCAACCGTGACCATCTCATGGACGAGCTGGTCAAAGGTCACTTTGCGGGTCCAGCCAAGCAGGCGTTCGGCTTTTGTAGGGTTCCCGAGGAGAAGACTGTTTTGTAGTATGTATTAGCTAACCAGCGGAAGGAGAAATGAGCGTGCAACGTACTCTACTTCAGCAGGACGGAAGTACTGTGAGTCAACCTTGACGAGAACCTTGTTGGTCTTTGGGTCGTAGCCTTCCTCCTCCACACCAGAATTACGCCATCTGTAACACGCTTATTTATTAGCGGAAGTGGCGACTTTGACAGAGGGGTATACACACTTGATCGAGATTCCTACAATAGCAAACGCTTTCTCGACGAACTCACGTACCGGGTGAGTTTCGCCCGTGGCAAGGACAAAGTCCTCAGGTTTGGACTGCTGGAGAATGCGCCACATGCCCTCTACATAGTCCTTCGCTAAGACGCGGGAACACGTATACTCAGCAAGTGACTATTTGGGCATTCGTGACAAGACCCACCATGACCCCAATCACGCTGCGCGTCCAGATTACCAAGGTACAGGCAGTGTTGCTTGCCCAGGTGGATATCAGCGACAGCCCTACTGATCTTGCGGGTGACGAACGTCCTCCCACGCCTCGGGCTCTCATGGTTGAACAAGATACCGTTGCACGCATACATCCCATATGCTTCGCGATAGTTGACTGTGATCCAATACGCATACAACTTGGCAGCTCCGTACGGGCTACGCGGGTAGAATGGTGTTGTTTCGCTCTGAGGCGTTTCGACAACTTTGCCATATAATTCGGAGGTGGAAGCTTGGTAGAACCTCACGTGTTTCTCGAGTCCGACGGTGCGAACGGCATCGAGAAGACGGAGGGTGCCAACACCATCGACATCGGCTGTGTACTCTGCCATCTCAAAGGAGACTTTGACGTGAGACTGGGCACCAAGGTTGTAGATCTCGGTAGGGAGGACTTGAGCGAGGATATACACGAGATTGGTACTGTCGGAGAGATCACCGTAATGCAATTTTAGCTTGTTGGGACCTTATCAAGGGTTGATCAGGCGGATTGGAGGTGAGAAATAGGAAGCGCTCACGTTCATGCTGATCCGCATACAGGTGCTGCAGACGGTTGGTATTGAAACTAGAGGAACGACGGATGATTCCGTGTACTTCGTAGCCTTTTTCGAGTAGCAGCTCGGTACTATGGTACGAGGTCAACGCAAAATGAGACTTTTGAGCGAAGCAGCTCACAGATAAGAGCCGTCCTGGCCGGTGACACCTGTATTAAACACAATCAATGAAGGCTCGACAGGAATCTTATGGTGTGGGATTTGAATGACGAGATCAGTGGATTACGAGCCAATCGGTGCCACGATCATGTCGAGCCCGCGCTGCAGTCCCTACGACTACTTCGATGAAGGAAACGTACCACTGATCAAAGCAACTTTTCTTTTCCTGTACTCCTCCGGAGACGGGAGGGTGAGCCTGACCAACGAAGAGGGAGCTGCCATGACTGCTTGGAGAGGGAAGTGGAGAAGTGGGAAGGATGGTTTAAATCGAGGGTGGTGTGATATTTGGAGTAATGTGTCGGTAAGAATTCGAGGGTACGTTTCAAAACAAAACAAAAAAATGAGCCGTGGTCTTTCTGCATCCAATACCGCCGATGGGGCTCGAACCCACAACCTTTGCCTTAGGAAGGCAACGCACTACCATTGTGCTACGACGGCTCGCGGTCAACTCTGAACCGATGGGGGAATGACTAGCGCCCCAGGGACTATCGCATCCAAGATCCTCCTCGAGATATCTATATCATGGACGTACTCGTGTATCCAAGCACGCACCCACACGCGATCTCAGTTCAGCGATTCCTTTCCTCCATCCTTGTCCCCCACTATCTCCCTCAAATTATTTCCCCAGACGTTCTCGCAGCGCCAGAGCACCCTTGGCAAACAGCGTGTGGTCTCCTAGTACTACTTGCTGCGCCTGATCACCATGCAGGAGTGCGCCAATACGCTGAAACCGGAGGGAGAATATTGGCCCTTGGTGTGAATGCGAGTAGATCACGGGGACTGTTTGGTCTGCACGATGCCCCTTCGAGCTTCGGATCAGTAGGCGGCGCTGGTCTGGGGCTCGTCAAGGACACAACCATTCTTCGGCTAGTCGATAAAAAGGCCTCACTTCATCTCTCTTTCCCATCCCAGGCTTCCACTCCCGCCACCGTGAATTATGACGAAAAGAAAACCGCGGTTGCACGCATACCATCCGCTTCACTCGGCCTTGGGGAGCCCGAGGGAATGCGCGCGCTTGGACGGTATACGGATGACGAAACGCTTGCTGGGGCACTGAGCGAAAGTGGCGCCATTGCTCTTTGGTCATGCGCACCCCCACTTCCCGAGCAGTTGCTTATCCTGACCTTGTCTGCTCTCGGTCTACAATCCAACCTCGCAAACTCGGCCGATGGTCCTCTTCCTCAGTTTCTTCTTGCTCATCCAAAGAAATGGGATATCCTGCCTTGTGTGGTGCACGCCTTGTTTCCAGATCAAGGTCTCGAGATTGCTTTCTCGACACTTGCCGTGAAGGATGATACCACAATTGGGAGTGCGGTGTTTCGGGACGAACAGGACAACTTTCAGTTCCATTTTGCTCGCACGATCCCTCCTGCAGATCCTTCATCCGACCACCCTGTTCTCACATTGTTGTCAGAGGTGCCCAAAGAAGAAGTCAAAGACATTATCCTCCCCCCCCAACCACTAACTGCTGAACAAGAAAGGCATTATACACCCTTCTTTTCACCTAGCACATTCTTTACAGCACTAGACGAATTTCGTCCAGTCAGAAAGACCACAGAATTGCTCATAGGTGACGTACTTCTTTATGGCGAAGTCGTCACTAGTACACAGACGATGCTTGATAGGTGAGTGTACCGCACACTTTCGATGCTACAAGTTGCTTTCCGCTCTACAGGAACCCAAAATTCCTCCGTGCGCTCCCTTCACCGCTTCTCTCTTTAGCGACAAAACAGATGGCTGGTCGAGGGAGAGGAAAAAACGCATGGCTTTCCCCCGCAGGCAGCATGCTGATGTCTTTGAAATTGTGCATCCCTCTTAAAGGCATGGGCTCAAGTACGTCCGCATCTCCCTCGTGGCTCCTCCATTCTGTCCGTCATCACTGACTCGAAACTCTTCAGACTATGATTCTCGTTCCATCCGACCATCGAATTTGGTCTTCGTCCAATACCTCTTTGCGCTTGCGGTCGTCGAAGCGTGTCAGGCACTCGATCCAGCGAAGGGGTGGGCAACAAAGGTCAAAATAAAGTGGCCGAACGACATATATGGCGAGTTTCCAGCTGACAAGACACGGAAGGGTGTCAAGTTAAAGAAACTGGGAGGGATACTGGTGAATACAAGCTTTAGTGGGAGCACGGCAGACGTGGTTATTGGTGTGTATCCCTCATGTGTATGGAGAGCTTCGTATGCAATTACGAGTGGATCCAGGATGCGGCCTCAACGTTTTGAACGAACCTCCAATTGGTTCACTTGCGCAGCTAGAGGATCAGGGAGCGTCTTCAACCCTTGCTGTGGAACGGGTGACTGCGGCAGTCCTCACCACGTTTGAGCGTGTGTGGGACTTGTTTCTTGCTGAGGAAAGCGAAGGTTTCCGGCCCTTCATGGATCGGTACACCCAGTCATGGTTGCATTCGTGCGACAAATATCTGGTCTTTCGGTGATCATACTAACTAGTCTGTTAACAGACGTCAAACCGTCACCCTCATGACGACGACCCCTCATACCACGGTTCGGATAGTGGGTATCACGCCCGATCACGGGCTTTTGCGTACTGAGCCGCTAGGCGGTGGCCAGTACATTGACCTACAACCTGACGGCAATAGTTTCGACATGATGAAAGGACTAATCAGGACAAAGACAAATTAGCGTTGTCGACAGAACTAAGGTGTACACACATTGATTTGCACCTGCGAACGTACAGTCCCTTAAAACTCTACTTTCACCGCAACAGCTGCAGTAGGTTTTTGTGCATCTGTACCCAGGTTATACCATTCTTCGTAATACACACACTCCTGAGGGTTAGTAGGACCTTTAGCCCGGCAGAAATCAAAGACTGGACATCTTCCACAAGGTGCTTGTGACCATCCTAGCGCCACCCGCTCTTGCTTAATGGCTCGATAGACAAAGGCGCCTCCAGGTATCTCGTTTAAAACCGGAGAAGGTGACTTCCGGCGTTTTACAGATGCCTTTGAGGTTGACGCTTTTTTGGATGCCCTAGACTTCGATTTTGAGCGAAGTCGTTCATCCTCATCCTCTGATTCTGTTCCTTCTGAACTTTGCGAAAGTGAACTGTCACGTTTCTTTGACTTTCCCTTCCGCTTCTTTTCCCTACGACCGCGCTCCTCCGATTCTTCTGAATCCGCGCTAGAGCCCCAGTCATCAACCTTCTTTGATTTGTGCTTGCGTTTCTTCTTCGACTTGGGTTCATCGATATCATCATCGCCATCATCACCGTTCCGTGAGCGTTTTTTCTTCTTGCTTCCCGAGCGTTCTTCCTCAGAATCGCCATCTTCGGAGTCGTCCTCCGTCCGTCGACGCTTGTGCTTGCTAGATTCTTTACTCTTATTTTTTGAAGATGCCCGCTTGCGCTTCTTAGAACTCGAGCGTTCCTCATCGCTATCTTCCGAGCTTGAACTAGGCTCAGCATCAGATTCTGCCTTGGAATCCCATGCAGAGGCCGCGAATGCAGGCATCTGCACCACCATGAGCAAAGTCATAAACATCCGATAGTGCCCACCAATACCTTTTCAATCTCTCCGTCGAGCTCGAGAACACGGAGAAGCATCTCTACATGTTCAACGCCTAGTTCTGTTTCCGTTATCTTGCTCTTGCTCAAAAAGTGTTGTATCTGCTGTGCAGACGGATAAGAGGGCGCGGCGCCTATCGCATATAGACGTTGCTGGCTGTTAGAAGAGCGCTTTCCAGGTTGTTTCGGAAATGACTAGTAAGTTACAGACCGTGAGCGGTCCCTGATATTGTGAAGAAATCAGTGTACGCACACGATCGCGTATGTAGTGTAGGCAAGCAGTTGACAGAAGCTTGATAAATTCAGTGTCGAGTTCATTGTCTGTGTACCAAGGACCACCTGTTAACTCCACAGACGGCTCGAGATGCGCGAGCATGTATATTTTCCGTGTTGGATGCTTAGGGGGAGGTGATCACTGGATCGATCTGACCAGATGAAGAATAAATGGACATACGCGTACTGCCTTGATTGATTTTACGAGGTGCTTCTGAACAAGAGATTTCAGGCAGCGGTCAATTACAGTTTGGTGCAGTTCGGTCTTGGATTTGAGGTGCTTGGTCCAAATACCTGGCAGGTGTGTGAGATGCTGTCCACATGTAACTGAGAAGGAGTATGCCTTCGTTCCCCGAAGCCTGGATATGGCTGAGCACCATGGTTTCTTCGCCGCTCATATCCTTTTTCCTACGGAAAGCAGGTATCCATACCAAGACACGAAAAAAGAGGGTGGTTGAGAACGTACACATCCATCTCCTTCTTCATCACAGCACGGAAAGCGGTGACTCCACCGGAACTCGTCATGACTTTGAACATACCCTGGAGGCTTGTCACCCTTCCTGGAACACATAAGCCGAAAGTCACATACCGCCCCGAGCAGAAAGTTGATCGCAGCAGTGCGGGCACTTCCATCTGGTATAAGTTTTTCGGCATCCTTGATGGATAGTGTCTGTCTCTGGCATGACCAACTGCCGATTTCACGAAGCAAATTAGGATCAAACCTTTTCGTTTGTTCCCAATGCCGCCTGATGGAGCTTGAGCTCGTCGGCGTTGAGCTTGCGACCACTCATGTCGTGGAGCGATCAAGAGATGCGCACGTGATAAATATATTTCATTCGCGTCCCTCCTTGAGCTTGATCCTTCTTTAACTCTGACCATCATGAGCGGCATGGACGGAAACGCGCCCCAAACGACAGAGTACCCTGGTATTATGGAAGAGAACCTTTCAAGCTACTTTCAGAGAAGCGCTACTGTCGTCAGACAGTATGCCGACCTGCAAGTATCCTTCTGTGCATGCACTTGCATCTTGATGACAGTCATCACCAGGATTGAACAGGACTACGCCCAACCTTTGTTGCGTTATGGTTGTTTAAAATTCAAGGAAAGACCAACTACAATGGTATCTCGTCCCTTCTGCATCCCCTGAAGGTGTATGAATGCTTTCACAGACCTTCCTATCCATCTATGCTGGTCTTGCTGTGCTCCCTCTGTTATCATTCGTGTGCGTTGACCCATTCATTGAATACCCAAACCCACTCACGACCTTTTACACAGTGGCCTTACCGTCTTCACCCTGTCGTCCATTGCATTCCTCGCGCTTATCTCTGCAGCCGTTACGTTTATTGCTATCGAGGCCGTTCTCGGTACGCAGTCCTCAACTCACATTGAATCAGCCTTATTTGATTGTGCATCCGACATAGTGGCTTGTTTGGTCTTCGTGCTATGGTCGCTCTTCATCGTGGCAAGTTTCACAACTGCAGTCGTTGTCTTCGTCTACTGGGCCATGCGTCTCGGAATGTTCGTCTCTCGCGAGGGTCCTTCTGGCGTCACGGATTGGGCACAGGAAACGCGACAATACATCTTTTATACAAGGAAGCGAGAAGCCACCGAAGAATCCGACGAGTCTGCGATCCTCATCGACAAGGATGGTTCAACCTCGAAGAAGATCAAGGTAGAAGAGGAGACTCCATTCAATGACTGACATTCCCATCACATTCTTTATCCTCTACCTCTCGCCTTCATCCCGTGTAGTCTTTTTGCAATGGCTAGTTTTCTACCCCCCCTCTTAATGAATAGGATACATAATGTCTCGTAAACTTACTGTATCATACGCTAGGATCATGATGTACCAAGGGACCCGTGAGTGTTCCGAGTGTTGCAAGCCAAAGATGGCATTAATCTCCGTCTCTCGTCCATCCCATAATATCGGTAGTGTGAACGTTCAAACGTTCACCTAGCTGGCATGCTGCGACTTGTGGTGACGTGCTGCTTCGTTGCTTACATCCACGCGTACGCGATCAACCGTGGACCTGTCGACGGTGTTGCATTGGATCGTTCTTCACCTGGAATCGTTTTACATGAACTTGAACAGGTTCCGTCGTTTGTCGACCCGTACCCCAATAAACCACGGATTAGCTTCAGCAAGAATGGTTCCTTCAAGCTGACCATCTTCTCTGACGTTCATTTCGGAGAGAATCCTTGGGACTCGTGGGGACCGGAGCAAGATATCAACACGACTGCACTGATGAAAACGTTGTTGAGGATTGAGACACCGGATTATGTGTAAGGGCCAGGGCGTCGTTTGAACTCGTTTCCTGCCCACCAAGCACTGATCATTGTTTATAGCGTGATTAACGGGGACCTCATTACGGGGGAAAGTGGGTCAATAATAGTGTCTGTTCATCCGTTTATTGAACAACTCATGGAATTTTTATGATAGATACGTTTCGCGAGAACTCTACATCTTTGATTGATTCCATAGTGGGCCCATTGAACGAAGCAAAGATACCCTTCTCTTCCACTTCCGGGGTCAGCGTTTCATATTTCACTTGTCGTTTCTTTTGTTGACCTTTGCCTACAGAATCATGATAGCGACATCAACATTACGCGCGCCGGTGAGATCGCCCGCGAAATAGAGATTTCTCCTTTGAGCTATACGCGGTTTTCTCCGCCTGGTGTGGGCGGTTCTGGTGGTCCGTGCAATTACTGGATACCCATCTACGATAAAATTTCAGGTGGGCCAGCACCAGTCGTTCATCCCCGCGAGGTTCCATAGAAACCCTGCGGTTTCAGATCGCTCTCCTGCACTGATACTATGGTTCTTTGATTCGCGAGGTACGTATGGGTTACGCCGGATCGAAAGGTGCTCATACGGGGTTCAGGCGGCCATTACACAGATGGCACTCAAATGCCGGATTGGGTGGACTCGAC
>JBBPRT010000364.1:0-12846 GCA_038093175.1 Boletus hoseneyae
CTGATGATTGGGCACAGCAACTCTTGCACATTGGCAACACAGATGGAGAGGTGGAGCTTCCTCAATACATGCATTCTGGTGATGGCATAGCTTCTCTCATCAATGCCATGTACTCTGATCTCTTGGCCCTTCAACCTCATCAAAACCTTCCTGATCATTATTTCCTGGATCGTACTATTCTCACTCCTAGGAATCTCCAGGTCCATGAGATCAATACCACCATTCTGGAAGCCATTCAGCCACAGGAGAAGACCACCTATGTTAGTGCAGACTCCATCACTGACCAGGAGTATCACTATATCCAGCCAGAGGTCTTGCACTCTCTTAATCCTGCCAGATTTCCTCTACACAAATTGGAACTCAAGAATGGTGCCCCTCTCATGTTGCTCAGAAATCTGGATCCTATCCATGGACTGTACAATGGGACAAGATTGAGGCTCATCAGGTCTACTCCTAGAATCCTGGAGTGTCGTATTTTGAAGGAGGGTAATGATGGTGAGGTGGTACTGATACCCAGAATTGCTCTGGACTCTGGATTGGAAGACTCCCCAGTGCCTTTTCGTCGATTGCAGTTCCCTGTGCATCTGGCCTATGCCATGACCATCAACAAGTCTCAAGGGCAGTCAGTCCAGAATGTTGGGATTGATTTGAGAAGTCCTGTGTTCTCTCATGGTCAACTCTATGTTGCTCTTTCACGTTGTACTCATCCCAGAAGGATCAAGGTTTTATTTAAAAATGAACAACAAGATACCAAGACAACAAATGTAGTTTGGCCAGAGGTGTTTGTAAATCTAAACATTTGATTTGTACTATTTATACCTTTGTACTTTATCATACAATGTTCAAATGTCTACTATCTATTATACTTGACTGACACCAATCATTCCTAAGAAACAAACATGAGTTGTGCCGAAGGCACAACCAATCAAACCTATGAAACAAACATGAGTTGTGCCGAAGGCACAACCAAACCTATGAAACAAACATAAGTTGTGCCGAAGGCACAACCAAAGTGAAGAAAAAACTTAACTTCTAATTTCAACATGCAAAAAAAAAAAGTATGATTGTGCCAACGGCACAACAACACGGGTAAACTTGCTAGTATATATATCATTGACGGACCTAGCGGCCAGGGCCTGTGTGTCAACTGACGGGGCAAGGCCAGGGACGAGACTCGGTCTCGTTTGCCCTATCGGGGAGATGTGCCCGCACAGAACGACTATTCCAAGCATTCGTTGCTGTGTGGTGCCCTGGTAGGCGGCACTGCCCGATGCCGGCGCGCTGTGATGCAAAAATACAAGCTTTGAGAGAGAGGAGATCCGGATAGAGTTGCCGGAGAAGGGGGGAGACAACCGGTCCGAGCCAACGGAACACGTTCCCAAGCCGGTTTGTCACGCGCGACGAACGATTGCGGTTGATCGTTTGTGCCAACCAAACGTGCCCAGGGCCTGAGGGTGTCAGCGCCGCAAGGGTCGGTTTACCGTTCATCGGTTCAGAGTGCAATGCACCATCCTTTTGTTTTTTTTTTTTTTTTTTTTCCACAAAACGTGTCGTTCGTCGTCGCTGCCAGTGTGGTGGCTTGATGCCCGGTGGCGGTTTGCGGTTGCGATGTATCGCTGTCGATAGCGAGAAAGATTCAGATATTGATCACAAAGGGATAGATTGAGCTCAAGGGATCGGGAAAGGGTTCAGTCCGGCATGTCAACGTTCCAAGGGCTGGTATGCAAAGATGTAACGTTGACACGGCTCAAAAAGTGAAACATCCGGATGACTTGTTCACTTGTTGTCCGTATTGATCGTCATCGCTCGCCACCAACTATAAAGGTCTCCGCGATTGCTCCACATCAGCCCCAATCATGCGTCCCTACGCCATCTACGAGCACCCCGATTTCACGCTCTCCAATGACAGTGTAGCCACTCTCCAGCGGATGGCGACCGCACTCACCGTCGTCGCTGCATCGGGGGCAGCAGTATACGAGATCATCACTCATATTCAACATTGACATCGGGTAAGCTCGTTGGCTGTTCCTGGGCACGCGACTGATTCTCCACCAGTCTCTCATGACCACCACATCACGGTCACCAGCCGTCAGCTGGTTGTTGTACGACGAGAGGGAGCGGGATGACACGATTGTACGATGTCGGCCACACATTACTCTACATTCACCATCAATATCTTCGAGACTCGTAGGCTAGAGTTGCTGTATCCGCTGCTGCACCTTGTCCCTCACCGTCTGGTATGCACTCATCAGTGTTTGCTCGTTGATGACGATTTCGGTCGTATCGGCCTTGGGTCGGCTGACTCGCGAGGCGATCGTCGTCGAATCGGTCTCGACAATGATGCTGCCAACGGGAATGAACGTGGGTCGTGAAAAGCATGTCTCCAAGTCCTACCCGTCGTCAATCGTCTCGTCGAGGCACAGCAACACCAAGTCCAGGTTCTCAAGCACCGCACGCTTCTCCACCTGGTTCCGCAGCAAGAGCGACACGGCGTCGAACAGTGCAGTCAGCACCGAGTAGAGCATCATCTCGTTTTCAGATGGGCCACCAATGACATAGAAAATGAGGTCGAGCGAGTGGCGAAATACGGCGAGGTGGCCGTCAAATAGAATCACATCGCCTGGTGTGCGTGCGTGTGAATGCGGTGCGAGAAAGAAGCTGGACACGCGTGCGCACCGCCTGGCTTCCTTGTCTTTTGCCAGAGGCCCTTTTCGAATCCGCGCTGGTCTTTTGGGATGTCCTGTTCACGGTAGTACTTTGCGAGGACACGGTGGCCTTCGCCGTCGAGAACGACGAACGCGTTGACGCTGTAGAGAGACAAGTTCATCCTGCGGAGTTTGAACGAGAGCACCCTCGAAAAGTGTTTTTGGGGTGGGCGAGATCGATCTACACGTACGGTAGAAAAAGAGGCTCGTCTTTGTACACCGCCAGGTTCGTCCCATTCACCACCCCTGCACACTCAGGTGGGTCCTTTCCCCCTCCGCACTCACCGCCAGCAGCTCTATTGCAAAAAAGTGGAGGTCCTATCCCAGGGTCGACTCCCAGTCCTGTCGGAATGAAGCAGGTATGTCCTCGCAGTCGCTTTTTCCGCAAACATTCGTACGACGAGCATCGACCAACTTGTGTGTGTATTGTGGATACCTCGCCACGCTGCGACGTCAACATCTATCACTGCATCCGCTCCTACAGCTTGAGCGGTGCCAGGTGACGCACTTGTGTGCGTGGTATTCATCCACCAAATCACGGCGTACTCCGACATCCACAGAGTCATTTCATTTTTCCAGTGTAGCCCGCTCAATGAATCTCATTTTCTGCCACCCGTTGTCCATGCACCCGTCCGTCTGTATGAGTCTCTCCGCGCCCCCTCCGCCGTGCTCGTCGGGGCGTCCTCTGACCCATATCATCCCTTCAATACTGCGTACAATCAACTTCAGTGACGGCCTCCGCTCCTCCATTTCACATCCGTTTTGTCAGCGTCGCTTTCCGCGGATCCCGTCCGCTCCTTATGAAGTCCATGGACCTTTATCACCGGCCATCTCCTTGTTATCGCTTCAATCACCCCCCACGTGAACTCCAGTCTGCGATCCGCTTTACGTCAATCGCAACATACCTTTGCCTGCCCGCTTTCGCTTGTGGGCCAAGGGGCATACATCACTAGCCAAACAGTTCACTCTCCACGGACACGCTCAACGCGCTGAGTCTCATTTCTTCCCAATGAGTCATTCGTGGATCCCATGGCGCCGTGTGCTTCGGAGGCCTCTGTCTCCCCTCGGTAAAATGAATACTCCATTCATGCGATGAGGTCAGCAATTTCCGCTTAGCGTGCGTTCCATATGTTCTTCCGCTCTCCAAACTGATTCCATCCTGACTGCTTGGTCATACACCTGTTAAGCTCTTTGAGGAAGAGGGTTTTGCTGATCATCAAAACTCTGCCTCAGAATGTTCACCATGACGCCATGCCTTGCACTGCCTCGACGGCCCGGGAGCGCTAGCACCTTGCCGCTCGCCGGAACATGCATTCCTGCCTGCATCCTGTTCAAATCGTGTTTCTTGCCCTGCTCCGGATTTGCAAGACATTTGGAATGCGGCAAGCATAGGCATGCCATGTTCCTCTCAATTGCTGTCCCGGCCTTGTCCCGCATCCGACAAATGGGGAATGTATAAGAACCTTTCCGGTCTTTGATCTTGTCCCTTGACCAAGACCCATTTGAAAGTCGTTCCACTGACTGCAAAAGTGAACTCAATTTCCACTCTATCCTTCGTCCTTCGGTTACCTCCTTCTTTTAACGCCCCGACGCTTCTCTTCTACTTTGCTCCCGGCAGCTCCCCCCTCGCTCTTCGCCATGTCCGGCCTCGACTATTCCACCTTTTCTCTCTGGTGAGCATGCCCCCTTGCCCCAACCCTCTCGTTTCTCACCGTACAAGGACCCTTTAGCTCGGCCTTGACGCCTTCGCAACCCGCTCCAACCAGATCTTACCCCGCTGACCCCATGCAACAACACGTTGCAGAAGATGTCATCGATTCGCATATATGTAACATGCAACGTGATGATCTTCCCTCAAGGTCCGTCCTTGCCGTCCACGTGTAGATAAAACGTCCTTATTCTCGAAAAATCCAATTACAGCATACAAATGACTGATCGTCCACGTGAGGCAATACTACCCGGGTCCTATCAAGGACAGGGGTCAAGTGGTCCAGCGTTTGCCTTTTCTCGCCATTTGCTTCGAAGCGACTCAGTGGACGACATGCAAGGCAATAGTTTATGTGCCCAACTCGGTGGGTTTCACTTTACTCCGCAATACGGCGGTCATGGGCACGCCACCGTCGATGAACCGACGGCCATCACTGAGAACTCGTACGTCCGTCCGTCTATTGAGCCTGAGCCTTGCTCCTTACGTTCATGGTGGCAGCTCCTGGAGTTCACAACACAGCCTACATTACCCCACACCCGTTCGTAGTTTCGTGTCTCAATCATCATCGATCAAGGGCGCCGGTCCCATCCCCGAGGAAGCGAGGCCGGGGCTCACTCTGGCTCACTCTGACGTCAGCTCTCGGTTGCCTGCGCGTCGACCGAGCATGGCCATCACAGACCGGCAACTCGGGAGAACCTATGATTTCGCCCTAGCCGCTTCTTCCTCCTCATTACCATCTATGGCCATGGACGTGACGCCGTTCTTGCCAGGCGGGGTGATCACGAGTCCATCGCCACCCCCCACGGCGTATCATGATGACGACTTCTCGGGCGCAGACTGCGCTCACGCGTTCACGTATGCTGAACAACTGCATGCAATGACGCACACCCCCGCTCACGACTCAGCGACTCATTATTCCATTGATTGCCACACGGTGCAATCACTCGGTGGGTTTCAAGACGCTCCTCACCCAAGCATAATATCCCTCGATCACCGCTATGCCACTGCAATGGCCACGCCTTTTCCTGGCTACTCGTCCTCACAGTCACCGCACGATCACCCTATTTGCGATGAGCCCCCTTCTTTCAGTACAGCCATCCACGCCGAAGAACTCCCGAGGCCAGGGTCTGCTCCGCCTCTGATTGACAGCCAAGTGCCTTTTGTTGGCGATGCCCGAGCAGCCCTACAATCCCCCCAAGACACCGCTTCTGGCGACCACGTCAATCGACCGCATGCCTGGTATCCCCAGTCTGCCGTCGCCCCTTGTACAGGACAAAGTCCGCGATCCTCCCCGAGGAGGGCTGGTTCGATCGGTCACAATTCCCAGAAAACTCCGCCAGGCTCGCGTCATCTGCGCCGATGGTCATCGGTGACTAACCCTGCCTTGCGCGCCTCACCCCCTGCTCTTCCGTCCTCCTTTAACCCGGGTATCGTCCCGTTTCCCCGGTACCCACCCTCGGCATCGTCTGATAGCAACAACGCCCATATCAACACATCACATTTTTCGCCCTCGGCAGAGTCGGAGAGTGACGACCCGTCTGCATCCGCATCCACGTATGGACTGCCGCATGCCGCAGTCATCGACGTCCCCGAAACCGTGACCTCCTCCTCCTCCCCAGACACACCCCAACCCCTCCAACTCCCATCCCAACAATCCCAACCCCCAATCCGCTCCGTCATCCGGTGCGACGGCCACCACATCGACGAAGAATCCTGGTCCGCCGCGCTCGTCCGCCCAGACAAACTCTTGCACGTCTACGAATGCTTCTGGGATCTCCCCCACTCACCCTGTGGGATGTGGATCGAAGGCGACCAGTCCTCTGTCGCAGACCACCTCGCGCTCTTTCACGGCTTTCGAGGGGGAGAAGTCACCACGCGGTGTCTGTGGCGGGATTGTCCTAAACCGCATATGAAGGGGACGAGCATCGCACGGCATGTAGTGACGCATATCGGGTTTCGGGTCAAGTGCGATACGTGCAGGCACGAGTTTGCGAGGGTGGATGCGTGTAATCGGGCGCATAGTCGGTCGGGGTGTGCAGGGGTGGGTATGCCAATGTATGGCGATTTACAGCAAGTGTTGGATGCGCGCAAGGTGGATCCGTTGTTGAGACCGTCCAAGAAACGACGGACGGACGATTGATGGCATGGGACAGTTGCCGGCCCGAGTCCTGGCGCTTGGGGGGTTGGTGTGGGGACTGTTTTGTAAGCTTTCTTTTTTTTTTACTTCGTTCACATTTGGTTTGCCCCCCCCTTTTTTTGCATCAAGCGGGGCAGGTTCCCCCTCCCTGCCGTATTTTCTAGAATTTATAATGTTATTCCTTTTCCATAAAAAATATCCCTTACCACACACCTTGTCGTTTCTGGTTTCTCGTATCTAGCACTAGCATACACACACACACACATACACATACGTACTTGGTTTAGCCCGGCGCCCATATCCCTAATAGGATGCGATGCATCCCGCTTCTTCTTCCTTTTTATTGTTCTGGTCTGTCCAGAGCGTTATCATCATCATCATCATCATCAACGTCACGCGTTCACCCACGTTGCATCAAAAAAAGGACCGACGTGTGCTAGTATTACCACCGAACAAAAAAAAAAAAGACGTCAGTTCCTAATTCCACCTTTGCTGCGCATACATCCCCAGCACCGCATTCGCCAACGTTGGCGTGTACGACGCCACGTCTTCCGACGTGTACTTTGTCGTGTTCTGCAGCGCGTTCAATGCACTCAACACATCGCTCTCGATAAAATCAATAAACACGAGGTCGATCGGCGTGTCGGACGACACATTCGGCGGGTTCGACGCGATGTAGTTGGGCGCTGAAAAGTAGCTCAGCGGGATGTGCTGCGTGTCGTCACCAGCACCAGGGCAACCCTGTGGTGAGATAGACCCAGTGTCAGTTGACCCATGAACGAGAACACAAGGGCGAAACGCACGTCGGTGGTGACGTATCCAAGCGTCAGATTGGTCGCGCTCGTTGCAGATACCGCTTGCTGCCCGTCCATCTCTTCCAACCACGCGCGGTATCGGGTCTCGACACGTCCGCGTCCCCACAGCGTCTTCTCCACTTCAGAACGCTTGGAGGTGCTTCCGCCATTCAACGCGGGTAAAACCAGATTGGCGACCCCAGCCAACACGTTGGGGATGTAGAGAAACGAATCTGTGAACGGCAAGGCAGTCAGTTGGTCGTTTTTCGTAAAGGGCCCATGGAACACGTTGAATCGTAGTTCCCCCGAGTTGACGATCACAAGGTTGGGAATCCCGGCACGCGTGTTGTTGATGGCGAGGACAACCGGTGCCGCTTCTGCGATGAACAACGTCAGTACGCTCCCGTTGGAGGGGTATGGGTTCCTATCGTCGATCTAGTCACTGCAACGTTTCGATATCTAGTCAAAACGCACTGATCCAAGGTATAATCCTGGGGAGCAGTGCCGTACAAGTACCCCAGATCGAAATCGACTGCAAGTTGCTGCAAGCCCTGGGTAATGCTACGGCCATAGGGTGTGTCGAAAGTGGTGTTCGACATCGTGGTGTGGTACTATAAACCACGTTGTCACGCAGTGATCGAGAACACGACATGATCCAGTAGCGTACCTCGTACGCAACTCTATTTTGATCGAGATACCTCCGAGTGAATGATATGTTGTTGGTGTTTCCGATGGCAGCATCAAGGTTCGCGCCTATTACCCACTTTCAGTGGCATTTACACCGCGTCAGATGTACGGACGCACTCATCCAACCTGTTGAATGATAAGTTTGAGCTGATATTCATGGAGGCAGCCAACATACCAATCGTTTCCATGTAACGACCGCTCTCCAGTGCCATGGACCTTCCATCATACTGTTGACAGTCACGAATGTGAGTATGTCCTATGTATGCGCCAGTTAAAAGAGGGCATGGTGCTAATGTAACGACACATACCTCCGAAAATCAAGATAGGCGTGTAAGGATGCACGGCCCTGATAGCATCAAAGACAACCGGCCCTGAGATCGAATATCCACCAGCATTGATCAATGATCTGAGATCATGACTCACAATTGTCAAAAGATACTGGCATATGGCTGGCTAGACGTGTCAGAGAAGGCTGCGACGAGAATTATAGAACACACCCAACCAAAAGGAATACATCTGGTTCCTCCGCGATGGCTTCTGCAAACTTGATCCAAACGTTAAAAATCGGTCGCGGACATGATTTCGCACTTACCCATTGCTCCTTTACCATATCTGCCACAAATTGAACAGTGGTATTGACAGAGTTTCCAGTAAAGTCGTAAAGAACGCCAAGAGATGTCACAGTGCGACCTCTGTATACAATGCGTTAGTCATACATCAGGGACGATAATGCCACGACGAAAGAATGGTTATCAAAGCCGCAGCAGAAAAGTCTTTGAGGTGAGACAGGAGTTACCACTCACTTGTTGGTTGTAAACTTTGTGTAACGGTCTGTCGTCGAATAAACATGGTTTAGGAAAACGCATCCGAGGTCAAACAGAGAAATGTGTTACTTACTGCCAACCGGTACACTCACGACCTCGCCGTCAGAGTTGAAAATGGTGATGTTGGCATTGGAAGACAAATAGCGACCATTCAGGTAAGGCACGAAATTGGTGTACCTGTCAAGTTTAGTGCGATAAGTGAGATGATTGGACCCATGGACCCATTGTCAATGTTAATCAAAGTATATGGGAACAGGTTTGTGCCATAGGGTCCAGGCAGGGTCACCGGATACGTAACCGTTGTCATCGGAATGTTGAGGAGTTCAAGCACAGGTTGCCATATGATCATGACGCATGGCAAACGCAGTAGAAATCGATGAAATTTCAAAGTGTACCCGTTCGCACGTGATCAGACGTCGAGACCAGCCAATGGGAAATGATGACGTGGAAGAAAATAAAGAGAACACATGGTCAGCGCGACGTAGGCTGTGCGTTTCGGTAGACGTACATGTCATAAGTGTCGGCATAGACGTATAATTCGTGACTATTGGCAGGTGAGCATCCGAGTCGACGAAATATCACCACCTTGGACCCACTTTCCGATAGTCATCAAATCGTATGGAAGACGCTCAAGGAATTTGTTCGACTGTTTTTCGCGCATATAGTGAGCATATAGGCTTTGATCAGGAAATGCAACTGACCTCGTGAGCATCCACACCGCCAGCAGGATAGCCATCCGAAAGGCCAGTGCCTAGGACACGGAGGGGTAAATGTTGAATTAGTAAGAAATTTCGGAACAAATTACCGTCATGCACATCTCCAGAATCGACGAGAAGAAGGTCGACATCCTTTTCCTACTCGTGCTTGTTGGAAATGAGGCTCTGAACAATCAATGAAACGCAACTGACTATAGCAATCTGTTTCATATGCGTGACGAAACTTGCAAAGTCGCCGAGGTCGCCGCTGCGCAAACCGTCAGCGTCGACGTGGTGGCTGTCACGGAAAGGAACTTACCTGTAGTTTGGCTCTGGCCAGGTGGGCTTCTGATGTCCGAGGAGCCATCCATGCGTGTCCGTGGTATGAATTACATTGAAGTCACCCCAGACGAGGGGTCGGTAAGGTGGCGTGAGCGGGAATTGCGGATACTCGCGCTTTGCGTGGACGTCATGAGCATGGCCGTCGCGGGCGTGGAGCTCGTTGTCGACGCATGCGACGGCGAGGCCGACGAGAGAGAGGAGGGAAAAGAGCATGGCAGAGAAAGCGAGTCGGCCAACATGACTCTTATCGCCGTTTGCATAGAACGTGTGAACAAGCACTGAACCGCCTTGTCAATGTCATGAACGACGGAAATAATGGTCGTTGATGGGTCGGAACTTGAAAAACGGGTCAACCACAACTCGAACGGTCGTCGTTCAGCACTTTTGACCAGGGGCTCGGTCAGATGGCTGAAAGTCGAACTTAAAATACAAACGAACATGCGCACTCCCTCTTCGTCCGGCCCGGAGATGGGTTAGTTTCTCAGGTATGACCGTTATGGCTGCGTTACCTTCCACCTGACCGCTTCTGTGCTGTAATTTTAAAGATGAATTAACGTGGCATTGTCACCTTTATCGTTTGCACGGATCCATTCTAGAGCTTGGGGCCAGTTGCCAGATTTGAACGGGCAGGTCCGAGTCCCATTCCCGCACCCTATCCATTCATCCTAGTCTGACCCCGACCTGCCGTTTATACATCCTGAGACTAGGAACGCAAGGGCCTATTGATTTCACAGTGTCCACAGTGGGGTCTGCAATGCCTTTTTTTTCGCGCGCAAACGGCATCTTTCAAGCTGAGATGCTGCCAACTTCTTGAAGGCTGAAACACCTTCGCGGCCTCGATCGCGGTAACTTCATCTTCTACATCACATGGCACGAGCTCTGCGGAGACCCTGCGGAAATACTTGGCTTGCCTGGTGAAGTAACTTTGATCTTTTCATCAAAATTTGCCACCCACAATTATCCACAATTAAAAAAAAAACCGTTATCGGTTCTAATAACGAATTGAACACGCTTCGGACACTTTTAAGTGCCTGGCCAGCAGCCATTACGGGCCCTAGTTCGGCTTGCTGTTACGATGTTCCGGTCCCAGAGCGGCAAACTTTAGATACGTTCGTTACTACCTTTATGGATTGCATTGGTGAGTGGACGTAGTCGAAAACTTGACAGTGACCAGCCAGGGGCATGGTAACCTCAAATGCACGAGAAACAGGTGCGTTGGAGTGTTTTTGTTTCTATTCAAGTTAGAGGGCTTGTCAATGCTGTGCTTGACAGTAGAGATCCGGTTTACCTTACTGAATTTCATTTCGACTACAGGTTTGAATCACACAACGGGACATCCCTGAACGTGGGCAGCTTGCCATTCCCATGCCATTCCGATGAACGTAAGTAGCTTACTACAGTCCTCCGTGTCATCACTGGATGTCGAGGGACGCAGTCGTTTCATCTTTTTCTCGCGGTCGACGCGCCCTAACGCCACGTGCGCGAGGGGCCTGAACATATCGTTAGCAGGGTGGCAAACGGAGATCCAGCAAATCCTCCACACGTATATGTAAGGGCGGAACAGCATGGTTTCGCGTGGCTTCCACGAGGGAAGCTGACGCCCCAATCCTGCCAGGGACTTTGATCAAGGCTCTAGCTGAGATTTTAGCTCAAGTCATGGATACGGGCCCTGGATCCGGCCACCAAACTTTTCGTGGCTCACAAAAAAAAATCACATTCTAGCCAGCTTATGGCAACCCATCACCTTAGATTGATTCAGTATTTAGTCGAGAGTCGAGGACCGGGTTTTACCCTTCAGGTTCCCAACCCGCCAGCATGTCTGAGTCATTTGTTCACTACGCCCACATGGACAAGTCCGACCGGTCCTCGTTATCATTGTCAGTGGAGCCAAGTATCAACCTGTGATCGATACTAACACCCATATTCAATGCAGTACCGGTTCCGATTGTCTTGGCCATCATGCGTTGGAACGGACAAGTTATTTTCACCCCACTTACCAAGCCTCCTATACGGCAAGCACTGTCTCCCATGAGCTGCGGCAAGGCGTCCTTCCGGCGGGTGATTGGCGGGTGGGTGCGCCCATCCAAATCCACAGGTCAGCAACTACACCGCAGCCCGGACCATCGCCATTCCCATTCTCACAGACCCCACGTGCCGCCCCAATTCCGTTGTACGCCAGCGGAAACTCTTCGCCTCATTTCGCTTACATTAGCGGGTCTATTGCGAGCTCAGGCGCCAATTCCTTGATCTCCCAGCATGATCCGCACACAGTTACTATGCCGACTCTGGTTGGGCACGCCAAGCGCGGCGATGAGTTGATTGACGCTCATAGGTGTCATTACGAGTCGTCATCTGCGTTCAATGACAATTATATAGACGAATATTACTGTCCCATACAATCACCCTCCATCGCCGTGCCGATGGTTCCGACGATTTTTGGCGCTGGGGTGTCAAGTTACTCGGACCCTGTCTTTCTTTCGGGTCCAGCTCTTCGGCGGCCTGTTCGCCACTATACCAGCACCCTCCAACTTCCCCCATCTAACTCCCCCTCCAGCCTCACTCCATCCGAAAGCTTTGATTCCGAACCCTATTCTTCCCCGAGTCCGCCATTCTCCGTCGGGAGTCACAGTTCAATTGTCTCTCCACCTGAGACGGCGTCGGACCAAATCCAACCCCATCCGGTCATTACCACAGCCTCTGACCAATTATACACCCTCACGGTCCCGCTAGAAAACATTGAGCTCCCACCTATCTACAGTGTCGAAGAAATACCCTTAATACATTTCTTCCGGTGCCGCTGGCGGGACTGCCGGTTCTGGATCACATCCGACAAGGAAGCGGTCAAGAACCACATGACTCGCACGCACAACGTGGTGCTGAGGAATGCGAACGAGTCGGCCTGCTGTGAGTGGGTCGACTGTTCGTCGTCTCCCCAGCGGAGTGGACTGGTGCGG
>JBBPRT010000365.1:0-12832 GCA_038093175.1 Boletus hoseneyae
TCAGAGTGGTGCTAATGGATGCCCCTTTGCTTTCTTATTCATAGGATGTAAGTGGTCAGATTGTAATTGATAGATTTAGAATGGTGCTGATGAATGCCCCTTTGCTCTCTCATTCATAGAGGGTAAGTAGTCTGATCGGAATTGGTGGATTCAGAATAGTGCTAATTGGTGCCCCTTTGGTCTCTCATTCAGGCAGTAAGTGGTCCAACTGTTATTCAGTGAATTCTCAGTGCTGATAATTGTCTATTTGTTTTATTCTCAGCAAGTAAGTTGTCTAATTGTGACTGCACTTGCAAGATTTTTATTCTCTGTCCTGATATAATTATTTACATTTAGCTTGTAAGTATTTCATTCCTCTGATTTCATTTCTGATTTCATTATATTACAATCTTATCACAGAAGGTGTGCATTTTGGTCATTCTACTTTTCACCTCTTCATCAACCTACTCATATGCAGATTGTATGTGAATTTTGCTTACATTACAATGTAGCTAACCATTTCACAGAATGTATGCAATTTATACATATTTGCATGTCATCTCAATACATTAATTCTTTCCAAATTTCCCAACTTATACAGCTGGTATTTATCAATCATTATTGATCAATTTAACAACTAACTTCATATTTTCAGGATGTAAGTCTATATTGAATATTCATAACAATAAATTTCAATCTCATTCACATACTATATTTTCTCCATCAGATGGTAAATGTACTATGTTCTATTCCTCAATTCATTATTCATTTTTATTCCTATTGTTCTATGATAGGAGGTTTGTTTCACCACTAACTCAAAGTTACAATCAATTGTACTGATTTTATGCAGATAGTGGATAACCTGAGAGTGTGTTCATTTGTTATACTTTCATAATTCTGCCTCAATGAATCATATTAATCAGACATTAGGCTCATCAACCAATAGTGTTGATGATCCACAATCAGCTAGTCTGAGATCAGCAGTATGTTTACATTCATTAGTATTAATGACATTCATTATATATTATTTTACATATAGATTCAACTGCCATTTCGTGCATGGAAACAGGCTCTCAAAGCTAGCATTAGTAGGTTTTGGATAATGTTAATTTCTGACAGTAATTGATATTTGTAGATGCTGCCCTAATCTTTGAACACTCTTTCTTTCTCCATCAACAGCAGGTTTCAGATCCAATTGCAGCAGCAGCCAAACAGTACAAATCATCTGGAGCATTTGATAGAGTTGCCAAAGCACTAACTGAAATCTCTCCTCAATACACTGAAGATGAAGAAGAAAGGGAAAAGATGAATGAGCTCATCTTGGATGTGATCTCCAACCATCTTATTTGTAAGCCATTTATGAAGTTAGTTCAGTTATGACTATGTATTGAAAAAATTGTAGCCAAGCATGTCAGCAAGTGAAGGCATTGTATCCAGGTCTGGGAGGGTGGATGTCTCATAGAATGTGAAATCAATCACCAATGTGATGTGTATTGGCAGAACTTGAAATCAATGGTGGAAATGACAATGATCATGATTCATGACACAGACAGACAACCCCACTCACCTTGGGTGATATGACCTGTTCTTGTACGTATGCATCGCGAGCTCATCAATACCACGATTCCTTTTGATGTCGAGTGGTAACATCAGATTATCTGAATGCTACAAGCACATGTGTGCGGAGTGTAAGGAATGCAAATAAATACGGGATACCATCGTCTCGAAATAAAAATGAAGTCGAGCGTCTACTCAATCACCCACTTGCGTACGGCCTCTTTGAAGAGTCTCGCCATCTCTGTGACCCCGACCAACTTGTCGAATGCGCGCGGCGATGCGATGTCGTGAGTGGGTCGAATTCGAGCAGGTGACCGTCTTTGGTGGGGATCGAGACGAAGGCAGAGGAGGTCGAGGGGAGTTGGGAGAGTGGAGTTGGGGTTGGGGTGGGTGCAGTATTAGTGGACGACGACGAGGGTGTGTGCGTGCATCGGCGCGTGTCTGCATGACTGTATTTTGCGTTGGTTGCGAAGAAGAGGCGAGGGTGACAGACGAATCGCGTCGGATGATGCTGCTGTTGACGCGCCCCAGTGTCTTTGCGGGTTTGTCTTTTTGCTTTTGCTTGCCTTTTCCCCGGAGGTGAGATTCTTCTGATTCTTCGACGTCTTCGCTGGTGAGCCAACCGAGTCCGAGGGTGTATGGGTCCGCGAGGGAGCCGTTGACGCTGAGCATACTTTCGTCGTGTCGGGGAGCACCTAGGGTGGGGTATGTGGATGCTTCAGCAGGCATGGGCGGCTTGAAAGTTGCACTTGACGGTGGACGCGTACGTTGATTGGTCTGTTTCGCTGGTGGTATAGCACGGACGAACGGCGGTGGTTTACTGGACTTGATAATGGTGACAATATGGGCATAGGTGGACGCGTCGTCATCGTTCTGAGCGCGCCTGGCGTGTGGTTGGCAGCAAACGTGCGCGACGGCCCAGCAACAGCCTTTTTTTTGGCGTGGCGGTCATTATGCGCGCTGGGTGTAGGTTGGTCAGTCTGATCGGGTATGGATCACTTACCGTTCTTGGGTGCTCTTGCTTGATCTGTTTCTTATGCTTGTGACCCAGACGCCTCTAGTTGTCCATACCCGGCGAAGCCCCCACACTGAATGAACCCATCCACGCAGCCTCGTCTACAAAGACACCCAAGAAAAAGAGCAAACGTACCCCGTGCCTCGGAAGAAAACCAAGTCGACACCGGTCCCCATACAGGACTCCAAACGTCACAAAACCAAGGCGGGGCCCGGCACGCGTGCGCAAAAGCCCAAGGCGCGCCAGGTCCAGGGCAGGCTCGTCCCAGACAACTGGCGTGACGGCTGGGAAAAGGACGGTGCGCCCACCACCCTCCGAATGTGCGTCGGACTGGATTTGTTCTGCAGAGCTGGCATCGCTGACAACGACAACGACGACCGTACCGGCATTGTCATCATCCAACCATGCACTCCCACCGCATCGTATTCCCTACCTTCAGTAAATCGGGTAATGGTCAGGACCACGCAGGACTGCGTAGGACTGCGTAGGATCGTCGGCTAGCACTAACCGATTCCCTGAAGACGTGCGCCGCACAGAGGGCTACATTTCTGATGAGGCAGAGCAATGTGCCAACGTCCTTCGAGGTGCATCGTACAGTTCAATCCAATCCGACCTCATTCATGACCCGCTCACATAGATGTCGAATCTCCTTCAGAGCATAAACCCATCTCTCAACTCGCGCACGGTCTTGATCGCTTATTATTCAAGTCAGTCAGATTTAATTCTTCGATTTCTTGGCTCATTCTAGGCGCGCTACGGTCTCGCACTAGCCTAGGCGTATACTGATCAGATCGACGGACGTAGGTAGGTCCCCGTTGGATGGAGCGCCGTCACCACCTCGTATTGACACGCTCACTTTTCCCGACCCCACTTCTGCCGGTATCTTCTCGTCGAAATCTGACTCGGGCTCCGCAAAAGACATTCCATCTACCTCTCCACCCCCCCCCTCCGTCCCCACTCGTACCACCAACGAACCTTCGAATGATCACGACAGCCTCTTCACATGCCTTGACTGTCTCCCGCAACTCGCCCACCTTCGACCGTACGAGCGCTACGTTGGTCAAGATGGGCACTCGTAATATGTGTCTCGGTGGAAGGGCAGATAGGGCGCGGATGTATGCTGTGAGGGCCACAGGGAAATCACCCCGCTTGTATGCGTCCGTTCCTGCGGACTTGTGAGATGTTGATGCGGTTAATGCAGATAGCGCGATGATAGTCGTGAATGTGCGTAGAGGCTACGGTGGTCGTTGCGACATAGACGGTGTAGGTGATGTTGAGATGGTTGCTTGTGTAGATAGTATGGGTGTGGAGAGAGACGACTGAGCCGAAGGTGGTGGTGCTGTCGTTTTGGGCTTGCTACGTCGAAAGGGGCAGTGGTGGGAGCGTCAGTGCTAAAGAGGTCAACTTCCCGTTCCTGCACTGGCTCCAATGGTGGTGGACGACGCGTAGGATATCGTTGCTCTCTCTCGTTCTGCTCCCTACTCTGACTGTCGTCATCGTCGTCCCTAAAACCGGCTTGAACAGCATTGTGGTCGCTGCCGCTCACTTGCAATGCGGTCATGATCTCGCATCCACCGTGGTCTGCCATCCGCAGCAGCAGTAGCAATCGCCGCGCTGGCAGCTGCCCTCTCCTCGTATATCTTGACGGCCCTCTCCTTGCTCTCCTTCCAAAGCGCGTTTGCCTTGCCGAACATACCACGACCGATCTCACTCGCCTGGGATAGCAGTTTCTCTGCAGTCATGTCAAGTTGCGGTTGCGATTGGGATCTCGGGTGCGTTTGAGGGGTATTAGACTGGGTGTGAGGATCGGTGCGTGTTGGTGGTGGTAGTCGAGCTGCTCGGATCCTCTCTCCATTACTATCGCGATCTCTGCGTCGTTCGCGCTCAGGTGGATGAAACGGTGGTGTGGATCCTTCCTAGTCTGTTTGAGATAGCAAGAGCTCCGCTGCAGTCTGTACGTCAAAACCATCTTCGGTCATGGTATTCGCCAGGGCGGCGCGCGCGTCCAAGGGCGAGAAACCCATCTCGACGAGCTGGCCAATGATGTGTGGAGGTGGCGAAGCACTCGTGCGCGGTGGGCGAACTGGGACTCCTGTCGATGTGGGTGGGTTTAAAGAGGGCGTGTGAGAGTAAGACTAGAGTACATGTGCGTTCGTCGGTCAGAATTCACCGAGGTTAACCGTTATGTGAGGTTTTCCTACCACTGGCTTGCCCAGATCACCCAGTATGTCATCCTCGGGATGCTCAGCATGGCTATTGCGAATCCCAAACGTGTCCTCCGCATCCGAATCTTCGCCTGTGAGGAGGCCGTCCTCGCGATTGCCAAAGTCAAAGTCGCCAGGCGTACCCGTGAGCGAGCGGGATGGTACTCGCGATGGACGCTGAGACGTCTGCGGCTCTGGGGATCCAAACTCGTCGAGATCCCATAGCGTTCTGGTCTTTGACTCTGATACTGGTTTGATCGGTGCTGGTGCGGGTCGTGATGCAGACGGGGTGGCTGAACTGAATTCAGAGAGCCCCCAATAGTCGTTCTTGATCGAGGCATCGCTCGGTGGAGACGTCGTCGAGAACACACTCTTGACCGTCGATACGCCATCAAATCCGAAATCGGAATCATCCTGTACGGTCTGTCCGGACGTCGATGGACGTGAACCGGTTGACGTCGGTCGCGCCAGTGCATCTTTCGCTTGTTGTGTGAGTGCTGCCCGCTCAGCCATGGTCATGTTAGCCCGGTCTGAGTTTCGACCGGCTGCGGTGCCATCGAGGGAGGACGTGAACAAGGCGCTGAACGCATTCCCCTTGTGTGAGATTGCCTGGGGCTGTCTGCCTCGCCGATCGGTGAGCTGGTTATTGACGATAGGTCGGCTGGTGGGTTGTGGAGCCGAGAGAATCGAGAATGCATCATATGCAGAGACGATGTAGATGAACGTCAGCAATGAGGCTCCGCTCTCCGACTCATCGATATCAGGTGGTGTTACAGATGGCGGGGTGTCCCATTCACGAGACCAAGTGTGGGAGCCACCCAATGAGACCATCTCTGTGAATCTCTGTGCGGAATGTAGCACCGATGGGTTTTGCAATAAAGACCGAAGTCTGCACCGAAGAATTGGCCAAAGAGGCGGAACACATCCAAAGAATCAAACCAGATAAGATAATACCTGTTTGTATGCGGCGCACGTAACAGGGATTCGTATGGACCTCGAATATTAGAATATGCATAGTAACCAATGGGGTACTTTCGAACTATGTGGGTGCTCGCTCTCGTCGTAAGGTATTTCTGAATGTCATCAACTGGAGAAAGAAATATCAATGTGCTCATATTCATCTGAACAGGTAAGAGACCATATCATCGTCATGCTGATCGGTGATAGTAAGCTCCCCAGACATAGCCCCTTCTTGCCGCTTCACAGTTGTCGAATTGATTCCTGTTGGGTATCTGGCCTCTCCGATACGCCCTGCCCAATCGAAGTCGATAAAGTGAACCGCTACATCATCAAATGCAAGCGAGTCAACGTCGACGAGGAGATTTGTATCTCGAATGTCCCCGTGAACGAACCCCTTATCGTGTAGCGCTTGCGCCTCGCTCTTCACTTTCCGTCGTACCTTTTCCTGGTCTACCTGCAGGAGGTTCAGATCGTAAAGCCTGTTGTATTTTGATTTGTCCATGGTGACCGCGGTCCACTCCGCAGAGACTCGGACACAGTACCGGAGCGATGGTGCTGAACCGCGAGAGCAGAGATACCTATGCGCGGTCTCCGAATACCGCCGAGTGAGTTTGACAATACATTGGTCAGAGTTAGGCTGGTTGAGGGTGGTGGAGAAGATGAGCTTCGCGTCATCAAGTCGCTCATCGTATGTGAAAGTCATTTCCTGTCCGTTGTCGTCATAGGATGTGAGGAATGGATATCCGCGGGCTTTCTGAACACGAAGATTGTACTCTTTTGATGGTGCGGGGAACGCCTTGGCCTCAGCTTTAATCGCGTCATAGTGGGCTTGGATGTTGCGAACGGCAAGCATGAGTGCATCCAAGCTGGATGAGATCGCATCTCTGGTTCCTGTTTGCATCCAATTGATCGACAGATCAAAGGTAGTGAGAGGCTCGACCCTCACACGCTTCCCGTCCCATGCAGCACCGTAGAACCCCCAAAACGAACCTGCATAGACCATAAACAACTAAGCAGACAACGAATGTGGGTGTGCAGACACACCCGTGTCCACTATGAGAATGCTGGGGAAACGTGTGTTGCAGTTATGATAGCATAGAGGACCCTCGAGCGCTTTGTTTAGAAAGCGCCCATAGTACAAGATAGCTTGAGAGAGAACGTCCCCGTGCTCATTCTTGCATTCTCGGATGACCGCTGGCATGACGTCGATGATGAGGTTTCCATCGGTCGTGAATTCGGTACCCGGAACTTTCTGCTCGTGAAGAGCAACATCTGTGTGCCTTTGGAGCACGGACTGAATCGCTGACCTCCGGATGACTTCCGACTCGTGCCAGTCGCAGGCGACGCTCACAAGTGCTTCAAGACAAATGAGCGCTTTGTCGAAAGGGGCTGCTTTACATCTATCTTTGAAGATCCCGAAAGCTTCGTGAAGTAACGCGATGGGGATTGTGCCGTACTCAAACGGACGATTGCAGGCAATTGCATGTTCTAATCCCACAATTTTGCGGAATCGGGAATGATGAGCTAGGGATGACGGCGCCATCGTGCAAACCTCTGTTTTGAGAAGCTTGACTGCCGGCGGAATGGTGTCTATTTCGATTTCTTGCTCGTCACGCTTGCGCTTATGCTCTCGATATTCTACAGAATGGCGTTACTTGGGGTGAGATCTGAGCATCAACTGCACAGGACGGCGTACGCACCTGGTACCTGAACGATAACATGAAGATTCTGACTGTTCGTCTGAAAAGTGGTTCACGATTTCTGTAAGAAACGCCGTCAGATCATCTTTCAATCGAAAGTCCTTGAGGGCTTTTGGATGACGCAACTTCCACGGACGGGGGCTAAGAGCAGGAACGTCGCCAAGCAAGTCCGACTTCATTTCCTTGATGTTCTGTTTCAAGTGCTGGACATAGGATTCGGAAGTCACCTCCACTATGAAGGAGCGCCCGATATGCACTCCGTAGTGATTGATAAGAATACACCGCACTTCAGTAGGAGGAGCAGCCATGTGGATAGCCTGAGTGAAATGTAAGTTATCCCCGCTACGGCGGTAGTGGGTCAGTTAAGAGAGATGTGGTCTTTATGTTTATTTATATTTACGATGATGTGACCGTCTTTGTGTTGTCTACTAATGTCTCAAGCTTTTGTATTCACGCGTTGTCTAGTCGGACTAGTCCTTCCCCCACCGTCTGAATTTACTTGTTACTAACCAAAACATATCGTGTCAGTAAATGTTATTTTGGTTGACGGTGTCTACTGACCCGCCCTTGGGCAAAGAGGCAAACGTATCGACGGCTCGACCCCGGATCACAAGTTTGGCTAGGCCGCTTGGGCTTGTCTCCGTAGCGGGGGTTGCGATTTTGTTCTCCGTCCCTGTTCTGCCACGACAGAGTTGTTCATTGCCGCTCACCACACTGGCTTATCATTTGAGTACCGTGAAGGATCTAGGGATATCCCGAGCAGATTGACCAATGAAAATTTGTTTTCCGGCGAGGTCAAGGACTGGGAAAAGTAAGGGCAAAGAACCACGGTCGAGGCGCCCCTTCGAACACCGTTCACAGATCAAGCAAGCACCAGCCCCGAACTACCACAGGAAACGCACGGCCTCATACATGCAGACGATCGCACGGATATGTACGTCCGGGTGGTACGAGTCAAGAAGTTGCCTTCCATCGGTGGGCTTGCGATATATGCTAGCAATGAGGCTTATAGAACCCGCCGGGGACTTTCCTCGGAAGCTGCCAGTCGTCACGGCTTCTGGATGGATGGAACCTGGCGCGGGCGACTCATCTTGACCGTCTTAAACAACGGATCTAATGGGGATGTACTCTGACAGTACAGAACGCTGGCCGGATCCACGAGTGAATTTGGCAGTAATGATGACAATGGTGAGGTGAGTGAGTACAATGGTGCCCATGATTTTGTTTCTGTAACTTTTTTCTGGCTCGCGAAACGTTTGTCGGCGATCGGTTGCTCAACCTCAGGCTTTGTTTCTGAGCGGGTGGTGCCGCGCATGATGTGCCCTGCTTTGAATAGGATCCAGAACCTCTGGATTCAGGTGGTACCTTAGTTTTAGATTTCGGGTCACTGCTCGTCGGATTTTATATTCCACCCAAAGAGGTTCCTCGAAGTCGTGCTTTATTGGTGAGAAAGAGTATTCGTGATCTCGTAGTTAGTGAACTGCGTCAACTGGGCACTGTAGGCAGAAAGATATTACCCAAGCTAAATACGGGAGAAGATGATTTTACTGCAAAGGATGAAGGCAAATGTAGCTAAATGATAAGAACTTCGAAGTAACATTGATCGGGGACGGGGCCGCTCGATCCCCTTGACCAACCGATCGGGACGAAATCAATCTCCGCTCCAAATTATTATCCCTCGTCAAAAATTTTCTGCATACACAAACCCTTCCCCTCAACCTCGTCAGCGGGTCTCATTCCTGCGAGGAAGGTCTCATGTAACTCTATGCATGTACTTTCGAAGGTGAGCCTCGTTCTGGACTCTTCTTGCTTCATCAACTTGTCAATGATGATCCAAAAATAAAATACTGATTTAATGAGTACGACCCGCTCGACAAGCGGGAATGACCGTCTGTATAACATGCAAGGCTTTCTGACACTTCTTGTGACCTTGTTTATTGCGTCAGAGACTTTTGACTGACTTGTTCTATATTTTTGCAGGAACTGTCAAGCTTTCAAGCTGTAACTGGCCTTGCCTGGTAATCCTGGTGCTGTGTTACTTGGGTGCGGGGATAATTCTGTTGCCACTTTCGTGGAGTTTGCTTCTGGGGTGAACCTTCGTCCATGTTCTATCTTCACTTGTAATCTCTTTCACTGGTGCAGCAATATTAGACCCCAAGTTGCAATGGCCCCAGCCTCAGGCCTTGAGCGCTACGAGAAGGGGGAGATCTCGGAGACTTTCCCAGAATGGCCGGCCGGAGTTGACCAGAGCGGGTAGACTTGTCTTGGCTTTCTACAAAGGTGGCTCTATACCAGTAAGATACCCTGACAGTTCGACGCTGCCTCCAGCCACCTTCTGGCGGGGACATTCAACAATGACACTCTTGATTCATCGAAAAGATGAAAAAGCGTTGGACGAGGATGTACTTGGTCTATCTTCGACGACACGGACGCTCGAACGTCGATGAAAACGAATCAGCCTCACGATAACAATGCCCAATAATTGTCAAGGAGCTTGAAGCTTGCGCTGAGTCCAACGCCAGATTTGGGTTCAAAAACGTCGCCCTGAGACTCAGACTCGAGTTTGCCAACCCCTGTTCTCTATGTTGTGGGATATAACATCTTTGTAGCTGTCAAAGGTGTCGAAGGATCCTCCACATGGCCAATTTTCCGCAGCGGTGTTACTCAGACTTGACTCCAAGATTCGGCCTGTTACCTCGGCTGTTACCTGCTTTATAATTGGGTAAGTCGTGGCTCCCTATGACCGACGACTATCAGTTAGGTGTGGCTGACAGATGTGGTTAACAGACTGTGGCTGACCTGAACACTGATGCTATCATACTACGCGGCTGACAGTGTCCAGATAGGTATAAGAAGGGGTGGATTTCGACCCAGGGGACCCCCCAGTGCGTTGCTCCCTCATAGTGACCTAGCGACTTCATTTCTCTGCCACCCGGCTCAAGCAATCTTTCTCGCCATGATCCAGTCCACTCTTTTCACCCTCGTGGTCGCGTTGTCGTCCTTTGTCGCCGTCAACGGCGCCATCGTTCAACGTGATGACCCCTTCGTGAGTGGCTTTGATCCGTATTGTCAAAGATCTTGAGACTAACGCTGTCTTGCGTGCAGACCGACCTGGCACCTCCCAGTCAGCCTTCCTCCCCCATGCACGGCGCTGCTATCCCCAGTCCACTCTTGTCCAGCACAACGTCTGCCCAGTCGACCCCTTCGAGTACTTTTGGTCTGTCTCCGACGATTCCGACTACTGCTACCGATGCATCAGGAAAGAACAGTACAGTCACGACGACGACGACGACTACGCCTGGCATCTCCGCGACCCCTGGATTAATGCCACTCCGTCGTGCTGAGGATCCCTGCGACAACGTACAGCTATGGCAAGCTCATTTCGCGGTGAGTGGAGATCACAACCGCCCGGAATATCGGCGCGCTCACTGTCTTCAACAGTACTCCGCGGGAGATGTCGTGTTCTACTATGACGCGCAAACGCAACAATATGCCTTCTTCACGGCGAAGCAGTGGAGCTGGGACAGTCCACCTCCCCAGCACCCTGATGAATGGGTTCGCGGTGGATGCACAAATGGAGCGAGTATCCAGTTTCTCGATTGCAACAGCATCGCTAAATGGCAGAACAACGTTCCATACTCCACTGGAGACCGAGTTGTCTATCAGTCTTTGCCGTGGGGTGCGTTGCAGTGGACGCAGGGGAACCCACCCGGAGATATCTCTGGGTCGTGGAAGCAATTGGGAGGTTGCATTTTCCGAAACTAAACGAACCCTGGAATATTTCCTCATTCCTTAGATATCTCTCAGACTTTATGTGGGATTGGATATTTCGATATTACTAGTAGGATACCTTGGATGTCTCGTAGACTATATATATGAACAATGTTGTTCGAATTAAGCTTCGGAAAACGTAAAAGAGGACCCCTCGACGATTCATATGGGGGGTATTCCCAGCATCATTCCCTGAATCACAGTAGTTCGATATACGACTTGCGCAGCAGTAGACAGTGCTTACCATCCACGTCAGTACGTTCTTGTCAGCCAACTCTTCCATTTTATCAGAGTCGATTAACCAGACCCCATCCTTGTAGTTGAGTACCACGGACATAGGCATCCGTTGACCAGGGGTAAAATTTATCGGCTGAGACCTCGTTAATTTTGATTGACATGTTTTGTGCACTGACTCACCTGGTGGAGAAATGCACGACTCAACGAACTTGTATCGGCATCCTTGTCGCCAGAGATCAAAAAGTAACAATGGCTCAAAAGACCTGTCAACGAAGACATTGATCCTGCAAAGGATCGTTTGTACTGCTTTGGGATATTCCGAAGGTCCTAGAATGTGTCCACAAGTGAGTTTATGAGCCATCAAACGTCAGAGGCATACATTGTCCGTCGAGCCCTTTATGAACCCTGTCACGCGCTCGAAAGCAAAGTCGGTGGCTGCGGGTATGGGCTCCAGCCATGGCGTGAAATTGTAGATGCGTGAACGAAGAATTTGAATAATACCTACCGTGACGCGATCGAGACCGTGCGCGAGTTGGGCGATGGGTTTAATGTGAGCGAGTCATGAATGAGATCGGATTGGATTGAATTGTACGATGCACCTCGAAGGACGTTGGTACATTGTTCTGCCTCGTCAGAAATGTAGCCCTCTGCGCGGCGCACGTAGGGAATACGATGCGGTGGGAGTGCATGATTGGATGATGACAATGCCGGTACACGGGGCTTCAGAATGCGGGTTTTCGTTGTTGTTGTTGGCGGTGCCAGTTCTGCACAACGAATCCAGTCAGATGCACGTTCGGAGGGTGGTGGACGTACCGTCCTGTCCCAGCCGTCACGCCAGTTGTCTGGGACGAGCCTGCCCTGGACCTGGCACGCCTTGGGCTTTTGCGCATGTGTGCCGGGCCCCGCCTTGGTTTCGCGACGTTTGAAGTCTTGTGTGGGACCAGTGTCTACTTGGTTTTCTTGCGAGCCAGTGCCTTTGACCTGGGGGGTGACTTGCTCTTTTTCTTGGGTCTCTTTGTAGACGAGGCTCCGTGGATGGGTTCATTCAGTGCGGGGGCTTCGTCGGGTATGGACAACCGAGGCAACGAGACGCACAACGTCCGTGCATGAAACGGCTGGACGCGTCGCCGCCGCGATTGCATCGACAAGGTCAAGTTCAAGTGTCTGTTACCGGTCACGTAATCATCACCCTCTTCTCAAGTAAACCATCATCATCGACCACGACAACGAGCACTTCAGAGCGGGCGACAACGACGAGGACGAAAGTGCCACGATACACGCCAGAAGAAAAACAACAGCTCATTCAAAACCTCGACATCGAAGGTACGCCCCTTCTCTTAGATGATGACAACGATCATCATTTGGTACGCAGTATACGTCAACTCGAAGAATAGCTGGCCGTCGCACTC
>JBBPRT010000366.1:0-12822 GCA_038093175.1 Boletus hoseneyae
TCGACCGCCACGTCTGCACATACGAGGAAGAAGACGGCACATGCATCTGCGACCGCTCATACGCATCCTCCGCATCCACTGCACACTCGGCCGCCCTCTTTGTGCGTTCCTGTCCATGCCCGTGCCCGTGCCCATGACGCACCACGACCTGGCCCTGTCCAACCCCCCCGTGTCCCAGTCCTAGCCCTGGCCTGTTCAGCGGGTCGCTCCCACGCAGCAGCTCATGCGCACGCGCTGCCGATGGCCACACAGCCTCCATATCCTGCAGCGCGTTCATGCACTTGGTCAGCCCCACCCTCGCCTGCGGGTCGTTGGGATACACCGAGACTGTAATCCCAATCAGAACACGAAAAAGCAAAACGCACACGCAACGATGCACTCACGCGTCGTGACATGCATAATGCTCGCAGTGAACACGTAGAAACAGAGAAAGACGGGCGCCCGTTGAAGGCAGTATTTTTCGCGGTAAAAGGCCACTGTCAGTCATCAGCATCTTCGCATTCATTTTGCCTAGGGAGGTGGACCGACCTATAGATGCAATGTGATTCGCCGCGCCAACACAAAGCTCGTAATTCTTTTTGCTCGCCGCACGGACGTCAGCGTCGTCCCCGCTCTCCGATTTACTAGCATTGCAATCAGTTACACCTTTCTCGAGCGACTCGAGGACACGCACTTTTTGTTCATCAAGTAAATCTGCCGAATGCTGCAACGCATCATGGATGAGCCACAACAACACCGCACGGGGGAAAAAACCACTCACAATGGCCGATGCAACAGCAACACCGTGCACCAGTATTGCATGTGCAACGTCAGTATATGGGGGGGCGGTAACCTCCTGCCGTCCATCGTACTCAAGTTGCCTATCACGTCGTACCGCAACTCGAACCGCAAATGTTCCGGAAGATCGAAATACCATTGGTCCAGCAACCCTTCGAGATGAACAGATTCGACACCGCGTGGAGAGGACGTGCGAATCGAATAAATTGATTGGACGATCTTGGACAGAATCGTGGCTGTGCGTTATTGTCTCAACGCAAGCACGTCACACATTCGAGCGTCGGACTTACATAGCGTAGAAGACGCAGTGAAACACGACAAGACGTGGCCGGGAACGGGTGGCGTCGTTTCAGCACACCCGTGTCCTTTGGCATCTGGAGGCAACGAAGGATGCGGCGACCACACTTCCTGCTCCTCACACTACACAAAAAAGTGAGATACCAATCCAACCGAAATAGACGGCGCGTACCTCGTCGAGATTAGGGAGTTGCGTGTCATAGTCCCCTTCAAAGATAGCCAACGGCCGTCCAATGTACGTGCTCACATAGCCATCCAAAATCACGCATCCCCACCAAATCCGCCTCCGTTCATGCAACTGGCGTGCCTCGAATAATCGGCCCATACCTACACGAGCCCATCCGTCGGCAGCCCTGTGCATGCCCAGATCTTGGGCCATGCGCACAGCCATTCCCGTGTACACCCATGCTTGTGCCATGGCACCGATACCGATTTCCCGATAGCCGAGGAGGAGCAAAGACTGTACAGTCGAAGGGAGGGATGAAGCATACGTGTTATCAAGCAGGTTCTTGGCTAGCAGGAAAAAGTCGTCTCCCGCTGTCCACATTGGCATGGGCTCTGGAGATGTCGGTGTAGAACAACGGGAGGAAGGAGGGGGAGAGGTCAATGGTGAATAACGCGCAGCGATGGCAAACATGGAGAATAACAACAGATGGGAGACGTGGCGTCGCTTTCGCTGCAGCGGTGAAGGCGAGTCACCTATTCGAGTCTGAGCGTGATCGGACGGGGGCGAAGGTGTGTCCGCGGGTGGATTTTGCATGCTAAACAAACGTTGAGTGTAAGTGTGGGATGGATTTGTATCAATCCTTACCTTCGATACCCTTCCCAGAAGGCTTCTTTGTGGAGTATGGGGAATGCAGTATGGACATGGGTAAAGTAGAGTTCTAACAAGTGTTCTTGCATCGCTGGATCTGGCATCATTGATGCCAGATCATTGTCCAGGGCTGCAGACGTAAGCGGAGCGTGTCCAGTGCTGGTATTTGCCGATATCTTTTTTAACGGAGCGCCGGGGAATGAATTGAAAGCTGCGGAGGGTGACCCTGGCGTGTTTGCCGTCGAGGGCGGGAGTGGCGGCCAAACCCGCGCCTTGGGAAAACGCCTGAGAGGGCGATGATATCAACGGGGACAAACAACGTCATAAGGAACAACTTACCAAATGCCGCCCTCGTTCCTCGCCTCTGCCTTGGCATTGATCCCCAAGAGGTACAAGCCACTGGCCTTGCCATGGTAGCGAACCTGCTCATCCTCGTTTAAGCTGAGTTGTCCGACAGCATCCACAACATCGTCTTCGCTGTCGGAATCGGTGCTCGCACCCATGTAGCCAGATGCGTAACCGGTCGCACGAGGTGAATACCCTGGGCTTGTGCTGCCAGTGCGCGGGAGGGAGATTCCCCTGGGAGAACCCTCTCGCTCATCGCCGTCAACGCGCCGTCGTTGTCGACGGACATCGGATGTACTAGAGAGATGTGAGGTCTGAACGGGGCGGGGGCGTGGACCATGGAGGGGAATGAGATTGGAAGTGGTGGAGGCAGAGGGGTGGATCTGTCGTGAGTGTTGTTTTGTTCGAAGAGAAGAAACGAGCAGAGTAGCAACACGGTCTTGCCATTCGTTTGAAGGACTGAGAGGGAGATGATGCCAACGATGACATGTGCATGTGATCGAGAACGTACTGTGTTGAATGGATATCGATGGTACGTCCTGAATTTTCTTGGGCGTGAGGACGTGGTTTGACGCCGCCGTTTTTACGACCTTCGACACCATATGGGGATGAATCGACACGGTTTAAGATTTCTCTCGCAAGGGTGTCCTATGCGTGAGAGGAGGGATGAAGTGGGCAAGGTGGAGTGAGATGGCGGCGACATACCTTTCTCAAGATGGAGAGGATGGCTTGTAGATTGTCCGAATTTTCTGACGTTTCTGGGACGAGTTTCCCATGAGAATCGGGGTCTAACGCCTCGGCTCTGTCAGCATCCACGGCTAAGAGAATGCCGAGGAGTGCTTCAGTCTGATGGAGCCTGGCCTCGATCGCGTCAATGTACCCCTTTGGTGGACCACGCTTCCGAGAAGGGCCGAGGAAGGTGCATGCTGAGATGTGAAGAGGGCGGGAGGAGAGAAGAGTCGAGACAAGGGATTGTGCAGATGAGGGAATTCGCGACGGGAATGTGTCAGGAATGGGGGAGACAAGGTGGTGAAGATTACGAGATAAGCCAAATGGAGGGAATGCGAATGCAGCCGAGAGGTTTGAAGTGCAAGAGGGTGTTTGAAGCAAGATTGGGGGACAAAGTGCAGGTATTTGAATTGGTGGACGTAAGGGTGAAACAGGATTGAGTAAGCGCGTGCGGGTGCCGCATCAAGGGATTGGATGGGGAGAGCCAGACCATTGGTGAGCGGTGGCGAAGCGTGAAGAGGGGTTGACTTACGTGTGCCGAGCATGGTGCAGCTCTTGCAAGCGTCACCGTCTGCGGATCGCTCGCACTTGCACTTGCTTTTTCTGCACTGGTCGCAAGCTGGAGAGCAAGTGAGAAAGGGAAGGGGGAGGGGAGAAGTGGGACGTGCCCTTGCTGCTCCTGCGACGCACGATGCGGTCCGTGGGAGGGCCAGATGTTGGGAGGTCTGCGAGCTCGTCTGGGTCGTCATAGTCGTCGTGAAAGCTGAGGTCGAGCGCGATGTGCTGCGTGTCGCGGGCCATACCGAATCGGAAGAGTGGGCGGTGGGGTGGAGAGTGGTGGGGGTAAGAGAAAGAAAAGGGTGACGAGGATGGTTCAGATTTTACCGAGGGTGTTGTGGATGCAGAGGAGTGAAAGAGGACATACGGATCAAAGGTCATTTGATGGATGGGTGATGTCCATGTTCAAGGACTGTTCAAGTACTCGGCGTTGTTCACACACTCTGAAATGGAACAAAGACACGCTGCGGTCGATCGGGCGTGGATCTCTCATCGCTCGCAACTTAAAATTCATCTCGGCAGCACGTGTCGATCGACTCTGACGCTCAGGGGCTGTGCATCAAAGAATTCTCCTTTTATGGAAATGTTGATGGTGTAAATCTGACGTCCACCATGGCAACGATCACGTAAGCAACATTGTCCTTGCTCGCCTCCTCGCCGCTCCGGCCAATCCCGCTCTGTAGTATCCGATACACGGACATTTCCACTCACTATTCTGGCATCACGTGCCAGTAGCTGGTTCGGTTCCGCCAATCCCCGCTCTCTCGGGATATGTCGGCCTCTTTAGCCCCCGGGACAAGATCCAATGAATGACTGCACCGTCCGATGCAGGCACGCGCGCGAATCTATCCCCGTATCCATCACACGTGCGCTCGTCGGACTGCTAAGGGTCTTCGGCGGATAAGTCTCTCTATTCAATACCCCTCGCGTGCTCGAACGATCATTGCCGTCACCCCTCCATATGTACTAGCTCACATCACGACCCATGTGGGCCTCGGCGAAATTGGCAACCTCTTGTAGGGTCCCCGCCTCCATCGGTAAATCTCAAACTCCGCCGGTGCAGTCTAGCATGCTCTCTGCTTTTCAATTCCCTGGCGAGTGTGACACACCTCGACGCTTGACAGCCCTCCACATCACGTTAGCTCGGTGCTTCTCCGCTGCAATCGTCGACGCATCGCCTACCGCACTAGTCTGATACGATCCTCTCGTACGATCTAACCTAACCTTGCCGCCATGCTCCCAAAGCCCACGGACTTGCTTGTCTCGAACAGAATGAATACGACTGCGGAATCAATCTTCTCTCATTGCCATCACAACACAAAAACATCCATTTCTCCGTCCCGCTAACCTGTCCCCTATCGTCGTCATGATCATCAACTGCTTTCTTGGCCGTCGATCCATCACTGTCCAGGCTCGGGATATGCGATTGGTCACCCCAACCAACGGGCATAGCATCCCGTCGTGTGATCCTCTCATACTCGCAAAACATCGTGCCAAATACGCAGTCTACGTCTCAATAATGCCGCACTCTACTCGCCCGCCACTCTCGACACATTCACGGCCCCCGTACATCCAGTCAAAATCATGGGGACCCACAACATACACGCTATCACGCTATGATATCATAATCACACACATGACATGAGAATCGCGCGGCCGACGGCACGGGCACGGCACCCGTTCAAGTAACCGCCAACCCTGGCCTATTTCCCAGTCGCGTTTCATACCCTTGATTCCCCAAAAAAAGAAACGAAAAGAAAAAGGCTAGTGCGCCGTTGAATCGGCTCAACAGGGACGCCATCTCTATTACACTACACACCTATCTCGGACCCTATTATTCATTCGTACAGATCGTGCGATGCTCCTTGCCCTTTTTTCGTTGGCTGTTGTGCCGCTGCGCTGCGGTTCGCACCTAGATTCGGCAAGCACCTGAATCGTCCTGCGACCGTACGGGATTCGGTTTGACAGTATGACAGTATGACAGGCCCCCTCTTGCCCCGCTCACTACATTTCCCTTCCTTTGGTTTTGAGGGGGGGCGGGTGTCACCGTCGTCACCGTCTGGAGCGTTTCCCAGACCCTTGTCGACATCTCGTCATCTGTCGAGGTTCGAGGTTCGCCGTTGGATCGCTTGATTCGAAGACGGTACCGTATCGACGCGGACCCTTTTTGACGGGTTGCTGGTGGTCTAGGGTCCTTACTACCGCCCCCATCTTGCGATTCCATTTCTATTCAATCCAGTCTATAACAATACCCCCTTAGGTATAGTGTCGTCGTTATTGGGGCGTGTGCCATGTGAACAAGCGTGAAACACATTCGAATTGAATAGGGCGTTTTGTGCGCCCGGAGCCTGAGCAAGGGTGCCGCATGGAGGGACGAGGGTTCCGATGGCAGCGAGCGATCCGTGAGGCCCATACGGCGTCCCGTTTCCAAACCCTGACGAGAGAAAAAAAAAGGGAGGAAAGGGGGAAAGGGAGGCAGGTGACGCGAGTTAAACTTTATCTCTTTCGTGGAGCATCACGATGGAAGAATGGTTGTTACCCCCTCCCCCCCCTCCCCTCAGGGAGGGAAACGAAGAGTTGGCGCGCGTCGCCAGAGAGAGGGGAAAGACAGACAAGGATACGGATATCCTGGAGTTCCTGTATAAGACGCAGTCAGGGGGCCCAAGTGCCAGTGTGAACCAAGCCCATCGACACTCTCAACGTCACGGACCCGGCAACCTACTCGACAACCCTACTCGAAACGAGAATCCCCTCACGATTCAAGTTTAGACCACGCATGTATTATACGAAGTGCTCAACACCAACGTGACAACGCATGCTATCGATAAAATCGCGCGTCTGACTCGCCTTGCGGTTTGCGCATATTATCGTTATTTGGGATGGGCCAATGGCGTTTTGCGCACTGGCATCAAGCACCCCGTACATCGACCATCGATTATCGATCATCGCCGGCGGTCGCTCATCATAAGACAGCCCAAAACAGAGACGGAGCGGGCCCGACGCCGCCCGAGTCCTTACTATCCTTGTCCTTGTCCCTGCCATTATTCTTGGCACCGGTCGTGACTCCTTCCCTTCCTTGGTTCTTGGAAGCCAAGCCGTGGCGCAACGTCGGTCTGAAACATCTCCCAGGGCCCTCTCCTGTTCCCTGGGACTGAACCTGAGAGTCTCAGGCTCTGAAGCTCCCACACCACCTGGCACCGCGTGCAGGTGCCCATGCACGTGTGCGCGCGCCATCGTGATGCATGATGCTTGCGCCATCCGACACTAGCCGACCTGTGGAAACGACCGAAGAACGATCGCCCAGCCAAGCGTTTTTCAGACGTGTTCCCGCTGCACCATGCCAGCAACGAAGTACGAACCTGTGGTATTTGGTCCATGGTCTTGGCGCGCATCTGAGATGCGGCGGCGCTGGCAGTACGAGATGCGTACGGTCTCCGGCGGTCTAGTATGTACCTTGGTTCTACGCGTGATTGGCGGATCGTCGTGGCGCGTGTTGCAGTGGCCGTTTTCAACCGAAAAAGCTGGAACGCTGGCGCAACAGGAGCATGTCGTGTTGCATGGCATGACGAGGTTGTTGATTTCTCGTGGGACCGCGGACGCAAGGTTTTGACTCATCAGGCGTGACGTGTTGGTTAGTTTCACATCTGGTTCCAGAGAAGAAGGGCAAGAAGAAGCAGAAGAAAGGATGAGTGTCGAAAGGCTCGGATTCAGTATGTCGCACAGAATAGAAGTGAGAGAGAAGATAAAAAAAGTCACACTCACCCACAACATTAGTATGTGCTGCCCTGATTGACACTTGCTCGCCTTTGACTTGTGACTTGTCAACGTCAAAACTCTGTTGCCGCCCGTCCATGTGGACGCCACCAAGTCCCAGTGGCAGTGAGCTAACGAGGCCAGGAAGACAAGACTGTGTCACGCGAGTCCGAGAGATCTCGGCGTCCGTGAGTCGTGATGTTCGCGTTCGCGAACCGCCTCATAGCCGCTCCAGGACAACTTTTGCCTTCGCCTTCGCTTTCAACAATCTATCAAAAACTGGCGGGCCCGCGGAGTTTTCTGGCAGCTCGTGCACCCCGGGCCGTTCATGTCCGTGAGCATTCGCGCGCTCACGACTTGCCAAAGAGGGAGAGGTGCCTCTGGCTGCAGCGCCCAGTTTGTCTGAAACGGCACGTTCAAAAAAATCAAACATTAAAGCAAGGTGTGATGGTCCCTTGAATCGAAAAAGAACCTTGAGAATTCGAGAATCGAACCTGTCGCTCTGTCCCTAGTCCAGCGTGGCCCCGGGAATCCAAGTTGATAACGCTGCGCGCCATGGATGACAGCAGTGCCAGTTCGAGTCCGAATCGGAGTCGGGCGCCACGCCTTCACGGAGGCATCACGGTTCCAAGCCAACGCCACCGCCGCATCACCAGCATATGGATGGGGTGGCCCAGGACGCTGAGTGGGCGTCACGCGGCGCTCGGGCCTAGATGCCAACATGTTGCATTGTTGGTATCGACTCATCGATGTGGATGATGCAACGCTGGAAGGGATTAGATCTATACAGCACTGCCGAGGAGGGTCCTCGGTTTACGAGCGCATACGGCAGCCAATCCAGTGCCACTCAGTGGCATTGAATGGTACAGGGCTACGAATTGGGGTTTGTGAGTGACAACAGGTGGCACGTACGCGGACACGTTGGGCTCGGTTGGCCGTCGGTGCCGTCACGTCAGACGTTGGACCACCCTGAGACTGAGAATCAGAACACGGCACGCCATGTCATTGATAGCGACATTGATAAGGGCATAGAGATGGAGATAACGATCATGATCGCTGCGCGATGTGAATCATTTGGAAATCAGACCACAACGATATCATGCATGTGGATGGGGCGAGGGCGTTGATAACCACATACCTGGACCATGTGAGTAATGACATTAATGAGGCATGGAATCTATGGATTGATAAACCACGCAACGCGAGGCTGGTGGCCGGTGAGGGATTTTAAGAACGTGCTGATGCCAGCCGCGGGCTTTGTAAGATCACAAAGAAAGCGCCAGCAGGAATCACGACGTACAATGATGATCTCGAATCGGTGAATGGTGGCCGATGACTCATGATTGATCATGATGATGGCCCGCGCTTGAGTACGATCGTGACACTGACAATCGCTCCAGAGGCAATCGTTCCTGATAATGACAGAGACATGTGCATGTGCACGCGTGGCCAGACGCATTGAGAGTGCGCCATATCCTCGTTCTGAAGAGGTACGCGAGAGAGCGCTTGACAGGGCGTGAAACGAGGGTCGGCCCCGAGCTCAGCTGGTTGGTGCCGCGGCGACACAATCAAACAGTCCGTTTCTCCAAATCGGACGTCGTGCGCGTGGAGGCAAGCAAAGGTAGTAGTGAGTTATCACCACTGCACCTTTCGGTTCGAGCTCGGGTTTTTCGGCGCCCACCCGCGCTCCCCCGACAGCTTCGGGTCTTAGTTTCGTGCGGTTCGGCTTTTCAGCTGGTTGCTAGTCTCAATTGTGTGTCACATACACGAAGCTTTCGAGGGGGTTAAACCTTGTCGGGGGTGGTGCTCTTCGCTTCCCCAACGCTCAAGAACCGATTATACAGTCTTAACCTGGCAAGTGCTTTGCCTTTTGGTACTACTGGGCATGAAGAACCCTGATATACAAACCATCATGACCTCCAAATTTTCATTCATATCCACAATCTTCGGATCTGGAGCTTTGATGACCAACGCCCGCAGGCTAAACGATGTGCTGTCTACAAGTCTCCTACGTATGTTTGAGTGTATGAATATGAAATAACGAATAGCCGTGTCTGCGATGAACTGACCACGGTCTCTGTTGAAGGGCCACTGCAAGATTCTGAAACGTTTGCGTCAGCAGGTTGGGTAAGCAGGAGATTAAATAACGAAAGCGTCGTAATCAGCCAGGCACACGACTGCAAGCGGGGGTCGGGAGTCAGCATGTACCGGCGCCTCGAAGGGTCCTTCTGGATGCAGTCAAGTTCGCCACTGACGAAAATACCAGCAAGTATTACGATGCAAGGGATAAACACGCTTCGACCAGAACACATTCCTGAAACACTTCCCGTGAGGATAGGGACATACGTACAACAAGATTGGTGCCGAACAGGGGCGAGGAAAAAAAAACATCGTCAGCGCCAAGTGCGACCCCAGAATTTGGCTCCCTTTTTGCGCCATCGATAACGCCCCCGTCGCGAGAGTGGACCAAGTTGCGAGCATGTCATCCGGTAATGGGCCGCATGCTTTATAAAGGATGCCCAAGTGGCGCAAGAACAAAAGTGTCGCTCGCCGTCCGACTTGTCGCGCATTTCAATGAAAATGGAAATGAACAAGGACAGCTGGACGACGTGACACTTGCCTAAAATGTGATTTTGACAGGACAGGACAGGTAGAATGAAGACGTGGTTGGCGATGTCATTTGTACAAAGTGTCGACGAGGAATGGGAATTTTATAGTCGGGTGTGGGGGTGGGTGCTGTCGGGTTGTCAATAGCCAATGATCGGATCATATTCCAGTGATGGGGCCAGCAGCAAACTCGGGCGAAAATTTATAAAGTTTATGCATTCCCATGAGCGATGGTGGGCACTGCAGCACGGAATGGGGACATGCTCGGTTTCCACCGCGATTGGGGTGATGTTGATCGCTAGAGTGAGAAAGGCCAGAAATACGATTGGGATTGGACATGGAAGTCCGCAGAAGCAGGTGACTGAGACCGAACTCTAGGCCGCCCGCCATCGATCGCATCAGCAAGTTCGAGGAATCCGAAGACGTTGGTGCCTTGTCGAGCCACGCTGCGCCCGCTCACCAAAGCTTTTTTTTTTCTTGACAAGCGTTGCAACGCGCAATAACCGACACCTCGGGAAACGAGCGTGAGAAGCGGCGCCTTTGTACCACCGCCCACGGCTCCACTCCGTCTCATTTTGATTCACGGCTTGTTTTTCGCCATCGTTCGTCGGGGACTGGGCGTGTGGCGACCAACCATGGCGATGGCCACCTCGAGATTGTCGCTCGACCCCATCGACATCCCATTAGTGAACCCTCACGTACTCCCTAATCCTCATGTTCGACTCCCAGACATCACCCCTGCCGCCCATCCCCAAACATACCGCGTATCCTCAGAATCACCAGCCCCTGGACGTGCCTCGCCCGCACCCCGGATATCGCGACGCACGCCAGTACCTTTTCTCCTCGAAGCTTTCCCCGCTCCACCCAGTCACATCCCTGGCACGCCAGCCAGTCTGTCGCCGTGCAGTATTTTGAATAGTCCCTCTTTTTTAGCATCTGCAGCGAGTTGGTTGTCATCTGCTTCTGCGGTGTCGACGAGTCCTGTCTCTCCTTCAACGATGTCGCCAACTTCACCCAAGTCGGTCGCTGCGACGCTGACGCCCAACAACCCCCCTCCATCGTCGCCTCCTACTGGTCCTCTCCCGCCTATCCCTGGGCCTTCCTCTGTCCCGCCAGACATCTTGGCGACACATCGTGCATTACACACGACTGCTCGCTCTGCATCTCCCGCCCTGTCGATGACTGAACCTCATCGCTCACAGTCCCGTACAGAACAACGACCACGGTTGTCTCTCGACGTGCACGACTCGGGGCGCGGGAGAGGCAGACAAGGTTCATTGTCTTCACTCCGGAATCCCATCTATCCAATGGGTGAACAGAGTGAAGCGATAGCGGAGGAACCTGTTGAAGAGCCTTGTCCCCCGCCCTCGGTTGTACCACCACCACCTTCAGTTTTTGGTCCAGTCGCCGAGAGAAAAAGTCATGATCAATTACGGGGTGATAGTCCCGACATGCTTCGTTCCTGCCTCACTCGTGCGGCTGCGGCAACCCTTCGTCCAGACGATAAAGCGTGCGCGGAGGATTCGATAGCCAGTGTCGATATGAGTGACCTAAATGCGCTCAAATCGGATAACGAGGGTGATGGTGACGACCAAGCTTCCCATTTATTTCCGCGATTTCCGCATCTTTTCCGTTCACAAGGACAGAGTGCCAGTGATATCGCGTCGTCTGCTCCTTCCTATGTCCACGAGCCACGTAAACCGAGCAAGTCGTCTGTGTGCTCGATACACGTGTCGCCTACTTCCGAGGATGTGACACCCAGGAATGGTGCGCTGTCTCCAGAAATCACGCAAATGATATCAGCCACTCCTCGTCCGAGAAAGCGCTCAACCCCATCACGGTCACATGAGGCGAGCTGCACGCCGAACCGGAAAGACAGTCGGAAGGCAGATGTACCACCCGTGCCGACGAGTTCTCAGATGGTGAGGACGGTGAGGAAAGCTGCACGTTTGAGTGGGGGTGATCAAGGTACCTGTGAAGCAGATGGGAATGACTCGGATTCGAGTCTGGATTTGCATACACCGCTCCCGTGAGTTTCGGTGCTTCTGTCGTCTTTTTGATTTTTCTTGCTGAACGTGAACGCTTTGCAGCCAATTGATGCTGCGTCATGGGATGCTATCCCCGAACTCGAAACTGCTTCCTCTTCCGGAACCGGATCCGACGCGTCTGAGCATCTTGTCGTCGTCGTCGTATTTATCGAATGCGTCGAACGTGTCGCTCAAGTCGACTGCAAGTACCTGTTCAAAACATCCCAAGGATTCGAGAGATACACCACAGAGGAGGGTTAGGCATCGTGATGGCAGATTACTCAAGGGTGGTATTGGACTGACGACTGGGCTCGGTTGGAGTGATAGGTGGGTCTCTTTTTGTTATCTTGATCGATGTGGTTGTGGAGAGAGGTGTTCCATTCTGTTGGGATGTGCCAAGTTGTCGAGTCTGCTTCTTTCTTATTGACAATGTATTGTTTTGCAGCGAAGACGAAGACGCGCCTTCCGCACTCACCCGACGCGTTTCCACGCTCGTCCTCTCTCGCCGTACCTCCTCCTCGTCCATCGGGTCTTGTCGCAGTTCTCAGTCTCAGTCTAATTCGCCTCATCCCCTCTCCCGATCCATCTCACACAGCATCCTCCGCGAAGTCGACGAGTACGAAAACCAAAACGATGCCGACGAGTTTGGCTGTTCTAGTCGTGCCAGTCTGGCAACGAGGAGTCTTCCATCCAGGAGCAAACCTGCCAGCCGTGTCGGCAGCATCCGTAGCATCGGCTCATCCCTCGGTCGCTACAGCACCTACTCCACCTCCTCGGTCGGCATGCGGGCCAGGGCCGGTTCCATCTCCGAATCCAGCGTGTATGCCGCATCCCTAGCTTCAAAACCAGACAATGCCACTTCCGAGCCCCACTCTGGGCTCATGCCAGGGATTCGTGAGCACAACGACGGTGTCA
>JBBPRT010000367.1:0-12813 GCA_038093175.1 Boletus hoseneyae
CTGAGCACCGTACAGATTGTACTGGTACAGAGCGCAGTGCTCAGCTATAGACGACAAATGAGAACTGTCGAGGTTTGGAGTATGGCACATCACTCACACGCTGATATAGACGTCAGCGATGTGTATATTCTCAGACAGGTTAAACAACCTACCAGTACCGATCATCCACACAGGGCCATATGATTCTGACAGTATCCCGCGCCCAGAGAAAATACTTGTTTGACGGCTTTCAGGATCGTCGAGATCGTGGTCAGCATTCCAAATCCAAGTTCCCTATAGCAAGTCAGCAGGGGCTCCAAGTCGATGTTGATCAACTACTCACCTCAAGGTACGCTGTAGAGCCCTGGGTCAAGTGTAGGCCCATGAAGGCGGCCTGACAATGGGGACTCAGGTTTCCCGCAGGGCATTCTGCATACTGTAGGTTCGTGCCGACAGCTGAAATGAAGGAAGCGTTAGGTCACATATGTCGACCGTCTCATCAACACATACCACCGCCAAGACTAAGTTTACAAGAGGATCAGATAACCAATTTCAAGAATCAAGTGCTTGAACACACCGGAAATAAGTGTCCCACATGCCTGTCGCACCCTGCTGATCTGAAGGTTCGTGTACGTTCCACTCGACGAGGATGGCACCAGGTGCTTTGAAAATTAAGTCGACGCTAAAGGTGTGGTCTCGGAAAACCTACCAGGTCCGACGGTGGAGAAGATGATGTCTGTAACCTCTAGGATCCCAGTGGACCAGGGCATACCGGCTTTTACCATCACTCTTGGGCTGTTCTGATTTTCAAAGTTAGCGCCGCCGCCGAGTATGACCGACCAAGCCTCTCCCGCAATCTGCGAGCCAGCAGGGATGTAAAGGGTATTCGTGACATAGTATGTTCCGGCATCGAAGAAGATGAGTTTGCAGCCCGCAAACTGTCAAAACGCGTTCAGCATCATTGCAACGACGACTTCACTCAAATTATACCATGTTGAAAATGTTCTGTAGAGCAGCGGTATCGTCCGTATATCCATCACCAACTGCACCGTACGATTTCACACTGACAATCTGATCGAGCGAATAGTCAGGGTACTGGGGGTGTGCTTTGCCAAATATGTAGCCCTGAGAGTCAATGATATTCCATGGCTTTTGTGGTGGTTCGATATATCCTTGGGTATAGCGAGGTGCTCCATTATTTCCGACGTACACATTACCTTGGGCCCAGGACTCTATCTGCATCGAGTTGGTGGAGCCCTCGAGTACGACGCTGCCCCCTTTGACTCCAACTGCAACTGGAACGTTGTACAGCTGGACATTATTCAGCACGATGGAGCCTGAGAGCGTGCCGTTGCTGGCTGTTGAGGTCTGGATAAAAACTGGGGTATCCACTACTGTCACGTCGATGATGGCTTCAGAGCCAACGGTCTTGGCAGTCATCAACGGGACGCGGAAAACCCTGAATAGTAGACACTCACCTGGGTTGCAGAAGTTGTTCCGCCTGTCGTCAAACTGAAGCCGACCTGGATATCCATGGAAGGTAAGGGAACGGAAGAGGTGAAGGATGATTGTATATATATACCGAGCAATTATTGATGAATACGCGCTGATAGGTCCAGCCTACCAAATTCATGAGCGCCGAACACTCGCGGGACAAAGGCCAAATCCATACCCCAACTCCATGCAGCGTTAATACCTTGGCGGATATCAGTGTCATCGTAGGAGGCTTCCACAAGGTTTACTCACCAACAACCGCGTTATTAACAGTGAGATTTCGAACGGTGAACTGTTGGTTGCCAACATATATACCATTTTTACCTGGCACCATGATCTGACTTGACAGCTAGACCGACTCGTAAAGGGACATACCTCCATTGAAAACGATGTCTGAAAGCGGGCTCTGAGCAGAGGACAATGCGAGATATGATATACGTACCGCCCATGAAACCACCGCTAAACGTGAGACGTGAGCATGATATCCGATGCATCCCCAAGGTCTTCTCTCACCTTCCGTCCTCCATGTAAAGCCCTGCAAAGTATATTTGAACCTATCGAGCATCGATTCAAAGCATGGGAGCGTATACCTTGATGCTGCGTGCCATTCTGTTGAGACATTTCCACGACGACATTGATCAGTGAGGTTGCCTGCGATACTTGCCAATGGATACCGATTGCAGGCGCAGTGGCATTCATTTGACGTAAATCGATTATCAGGTTGCGCACGGAGCGATAGCTGAGTGAAGCAGCGCATCAATGTCATCATAGTAACACTTGTGTAGGTTGTTTGACACACAAATTGTCTTGATTGATAAACCATTGAGAACCATCAGGAGTATAAGGGTCGGCGTCTTGTGGATGCGGCGTTAACGAAAGAAGTACCGATATGAACGCCAGAATGTTTACCGATAACAGCGAAACCCGAGAAATTTGCAGACGCGAGCAGAGTTGGTGGTGTTCTCGCATCACCAATCATTTGGGTATAATAGTACGTATTGATGGCAGAGGATACTAGATATTTCCTGGCAGTCTGTTCAGCAAGCGATTGCATCGGCAAAAATATTCCATACCCAGGCGGAAAATACACGATTGCAGGTGTTAAGCTTGTGAAATGCTTGTAAGTGAAATGTGGCGAGAGTGAAGAGGACTTACGTTGACGATTGACATCCGTAACCACAACGATATCCCTCGGACATGGCGGTGCTAGGAAAGGGATTGAGTTGAAAGTAACTTGGAACTCAAGGCAAACGTCGAACTTGATGGCAGCAGTGTCGTCGGTGAAACCGTCACCTTTTGCGCCGAAATCCTGGACATTGCGAAAGACTTGATAGGTTTTGTTGGGATTGAAGGCAGACGTTCCTTGGTGTTTGATGTTCTGCAGCCAATATGGCTCGCCTGGAGCAGCCTGACCCGTTGTTATTGGTGCAGAGCAAGATGAACCGAGACCGAAAACGAATGGTGCCAAAAGCAAGCATACGCTGGCAGACAGCGATGCAAGACCAAGAGGCCTGGGCATGGCGACGAATTTCTCTATGGGTAAAGAACGTCCTTATAAAGAGTGGAGGTTCCCAGGTGGGAGAAGGCGAGGGCGTGCAAGCCGCTGGTTGAAATAAAAATGCGTCTAATTCGTTACCAAGCGTAGACGAAAGGCTGTCCCTGTCCCTGTTGTACGTATTGATGAGTCTGTTTGGGGGACCCAAGGCGGAAGAGCGCCAATCGATGCACTGTCACCGCTTACAAGCACCACCCACCCCACGCGGAAGCGGCTAACATGCCATTGTAAGCTTGGAATGCGACATTGTACGACTGTGGGTGTGGGACCTAGAGCGGTCAGCTGAAAGAGCAGAAAAAATAAACCTGAGAGTCACTGCTGGACGGGGCCCATATGGTTTTCCGAGGGTGAATCTCGTTGGAAGCTACCAGCCTGGCAGAGACAGTCAGACGTGCGACTCGCTGCAACGCCACTGTCACTGACAGTATTAACTTTATCTATTAACAACTGCGAGGTTGCCTCCGATCGCCGAGAGCCTTGATCTTCTCGAGCTTTGCCTACCCGCACGTTCAAACTACTTGGCCTGCGCTATAAAACAACCGTGTGGAGATCGCAAGGTGATTGCATCAATCCATTCACACGAGGATCGGCCTCACATTCGGGGCCTTGGGCTGTGTGTAGTCTCAACTCGAATGATCGGAAACAGACCGGGCTCGCGGATCACCCGAATCGCTAGCACGCGCGAAATTGTTCGCAACATTACAGACTGTTCGCAGCACCACTGGCAGTTATTCCTAATGGCAGCCTCCAAATCTCTGGCAGGCACTGCGGGCCGGGTCAAGGTTGGGCCGATTAACATGTCATTCCGTTTCGGGCACAATAGTAATTATTGTTCCTACGGTTGCAATTGTTTTCGCGCTCGCTTGGTATGTCTGGTATCAACCCTGGTTGCCCAAGTATTTATCACTTTCCCTCCAGCTACTTTCCTACTTTCTACCTTCTTCTTCTTCTTCTTCTCCAAGGCGTCTGGCATGTCTTCTACAACGTTATCCGTCTATCCCCATCTCCCACCCACCACTAATCACCTCAACTCGCACCAGCGCACACGTCTGATGCGCTCAACGCGGAAGCTTGGCGCTGTTCTGGGAACGACGCCCTATCTTTTGGAAAACGATGTGTCCTTTACAATTCTTCCCCTCGGAAAGACAACTTCCAGGGCGTTAAAGCGCCAGGGTTCTATCTTTACACACAAGCAGACCAGTTCATTATCCATCGCGTCCATCTCTACCGCTCCGTCACACAATCCTTCTCCCTCTACATCGTCTCTCAACCTCCCTCGCAGCGCCGCACCGAGCACACAGAATACCGAGTCTCTCCCGATGAACCCTCCCGGTCTACCTACCACTCAGAAGCGTCGTCCCCGCGATAAACCACCCCAGCTTCATCTGCAACTCAACACCCCACTCTTACCCATCGATGACTGTTTTCCGTCGTCGCTCTCCTTATCCCCGTCTCCGTCTCCGTCCCCGTCCCCATGCCCATCTCCCCTTACTCCTACCACCCCTGACCCCACCGAGATTCGTAGGAAGCGGATGGCAAAACTTGCCCGTCATCTTGGGGAGAAAATTCCTGTCGAGCTCGTCCTCGACTCTGATTCGACTCCGGAACTGGCCACGGTTCCTCCGGACCGTTATCCGGAATGTCGCTCCCAGTCTGTTCATGTCCTGCATGACGATGTCGTGCGTATCCGTGGAAATACGCCTCCCCGCGGCCGGTTGCACGCGAAACAAGAGTGGGTGGGCGAGTGGAATCGCACAAACATTCGTGATGTACAAAAGGAACTTAGGAATTTGAAGATTCGGTGACATGGTGCTTCTTGGAATCCCGTCGTCTCCTACCCCTTCGTATCACTTTGCATTTCAACCTTTTACTTTCGACGATCAGCTGCTGGTCACGCTGACCGACAAAATGCATTACTACCGACCGGACACTGTCGCATTATGTAAAAATACCAGTTAATGTTTCCAGCGGCTCAGCAAAAAGTATTCCTCTCGTATTTACCCATTTCTTGACATTCCTTGAGTCTTTGGATCAATATGCTCATTATGGATATCGATACTAGTACCTGTCAGTATACTGCTAACTTGAAACACTGAATTTGACAGTGGTAACTTCGAACTTTGAATGCGGTGCGTATGCCATATGATCATGCCAACCAGTCGCATCTACCCGAAGGTCAAGTACATATCATACATCGTGTCAAGTCTTGTTGATGGTCGTGAAGAGAGCCCGAACGCAATAGCAGACAGATTAAACCATACGAATGAGTCTTGTCAACAGCGTCGTCTCGGTACGAACCGGAGTCGTAGTGATGACGGTTTCGATACCGCATCGTTTCCATCATCCTCTGTCCAAACGCGGTTCCGAATGGCTGCATGCGTGGCAATACTGACAGGATCCATCGTGGCGTTCTGAAACACGTGTGTGATGAATATTTCCACGGTTATCGGGCATCCCGTTGGCTTCATACTCGGCGCCCGGTAGTCTGGTGAACGGTGCCCGGGACCTGCCGATGAGTCAGTCCCATCCAGAGGCGATTGGCCACGATCGAGCGCACTGAGAGGTTTGATGTTGAAGTCGATCTCGAAACGATGCTGTACGATGCTGTATATCTGGGGTTAGGTCGCATTCTCGATCATACATGGCTATACCCCGGACGGGGTGCCTATCGATTCTCGGTTTCTCAGATGCCGAGAGTCTGAATCTGGTCCGAGATACGGAACCACACATCTGCGCTACATAGGTCACGTGATAACCGACGCCTCTCCTGATCACCCCACCATGAAAGTCCACATCAAACATTGGAGCGCCATCGCTCAATGGCGCTGGAACACCGGCAACACCGACCAAGACGACGAAGGCGACGTCTGCGGGATCTGTCGCGTACCATACGAAGGATGTTGTCCATCGTGCAAGATGCCTGGTGAAGATTGCCCGCTCAGTGCGTTCCCTCTTTTTGTTGCGTTTGATCTCGAACCTGACGGACGTATAGTATGGGGCGAGTGCAGTCACATCTTTCATATGCACTGTCTCCTGAAATGGCTCGGTACCGCGGCGTCCAAACAACAATGTCCGATGGATCGTCGACCTTGGAGTACGTCCCCTCTCCTTTCTTGATCCCCCTCGGTTCGCAAAAAAAAAAAAAGAAACAATAAACGTTGACGACGAACCGTCAAGTCACCGCCGAACGCAAGGTATCAGGCGTCCGCGTCAGCTCAGACCACGCTTCTTCAAGCGGTGTTGCGAGCGATCCTTCAAGTTGACGCTGTTGCAGTTCTTGATTTCGCCTCAAGTTCTTGTTATGTACAAAGCAGCGTCTCCGTGCAACAAAAAAATGGCACTATATACGTATGTGTCGAGTCGTACAGTAATAATACAGGCGGTGTGAACCAGCTCGTTTCCGTCGTGATCAAGACAATGCAGGGCAAGGGTTCTGGCCCGGAAAAGGGAAAGAAAACAACGGAGGATGAGAACTGTGTGGTGTTAGAGGGCCGCGATAAATATTGGCCAGGGGTACAAGTACAGGGGTCAGAGGGGTCTAGGCTGGGCTAGATAACATCCAAGGAAGCGCAAACGGAACAACAAGAGTGCATATCTAGATTGAAACATGTGAGAAACTCAAACAATGGTCAAGATATATCATGTCACGCGGGTCAGTTTATTTTACCGTTGGGATTAGAGCAGAACAGCATACACAGACGAGCAGCTGCTACTGCTCGTATCCACCGGGTCCCTGAAGAGAGGCCATCCAAATCCGGGTTTTATACAATCTGAGCGCATGTTCAACCTATCATCGTTCAACGATGAAGGGCGAGACGCACCGGAACAATTCTCGTACAAGCTCCCGGAAATCGATGCGTTTCTCCGCAATAAAGTAAAAAGTCAGTTTTCGTCGATCCCTGCACAAAGCATCGTGAGTAACAAGCACAGTCATACACTGCCGATGGGGGCCCACCACTGATATTCTGCATCTATGACTTCCATCGGTAATTTCTTTTGTCGCACTTTGCTTTGACACAGCTGCAGTGCCCTCATTTCGTCCTGTATCTTGGTAACGAGATGTCTACACGGCGTGAGTAACCCCACACGTCTGACACGACGCATCACGTACTGTGTATCCTGGGGTTGGGCTTTCCCGTAAATCATCTTTGGGTTAATTTCCTTCTTTGACCCCACGCTGCCCTGCTGACCACCGGGACTGAGTGGCCCACTGTCGACGTAGCCGACGCGCTCCTTTTGCTCCCGCTGGAATGCCTCGACTTCCTCGAGCGTGATGGTGTCATTGATGACCTTGCCCAAGTCTTTGCCCCGATCGGCTTCCACGATCACGAGATCACCCACGCGGACATCCAGACTGAGATCCGTCAAATAGAACAGATCCGTACGTCCAGCTTTGAACTCGACAATGTACAGCGGCCACGACGCGGGAACGGACGAGAGCGGAACACCCTTGCCGAGATCATTGAGGCTAGGCTGCGGCGCATCGGACGTGCGCCGTTGGATCTGCTGGGGGTAAAACGGTCCTTGTTGGGGCTGGATCGAACGCGAACTGGTAGGAGAGAGCGGGGATGGCAGCGCGGTCGTTCCGGACCGATTGAACGTTGATCCACCGTTGCCGTGGGAGGGTAAATACTGAATGCCTTGTCCGGGGATGAAGCGGGCCGTAAGTGTCTGCGAGGCGGTGCCGTTGCCGCTTCCGAGATACTGCGCCTTGGCATCGATGAGCTGTTGCTCAAAGTGGCTACGAGGAGGGCTTCCTCCCGCGGACAAGCCACTGTCACTCGGCGAGCCAAAGTGCTGGCGACTCGATGTAAATGATGTACCGGAGGGGATATTGAGGTTCATGGATTTATAAGGGGATACGCGGTCGGAAGTGGGAGGGCTGCGTGACATGGGGGCATAGATGGGGAGGGAGGAGGGTTGGCTGGGGGGATGGGTAGAGGAGGATGGTCCAGGACCGTCCTTGATGTTGAGAGAACCAAGATCTGCAGCAAGATCGTCGTCTGAGAGCATGAGACCGCCACGGCCGCCAAAGGTCTGGGTATGGAAGACATTGGTACGGGACTCGTCCTGGGGGTCGCTCCCAAAGCCACCCACGATGGCCGGCCTTCGTGGCTGAACGACGCTGACGCTATGCCGACGGCTGGTCGTACCACTACCACCACCACCGTTTTCGTCCCTTGGGGGGTGCATGCCTGCCCAAAGTTCGCGCAAGGCGGAGCCATCATCCAAAAGGATCTGGCCGACGTCGCGGACAAACGGGCTCATGTTTGAGGCATCGATGGTTTGCCTGTTGGAATAGCCATTGGCGGTGCCAATGTGGGAATCAAAGTTATTACTCAAGGGTGATCTAGCCACAGTTCCAAGTGAACCATACCGGCTGCTGCCAGGTGGTTTGATGTCTCCGTAGCGCGAGCTAGGGATATTGAGAGGGTTTGTCTGGAGGTCGGACCAGAGGGAGTTGTTGTTCTGGAATGGGCTGCCTATTGGACCGGGGCGTGTCGCTGCGGCGAGAGACTGGGACCTGCTGCGAGTGAGATCGGATGCGTAGGAGCGGCCGCGGGCGCTGTGGACGGAAGGGGCGATGTAGTGTTCATCGTAGGTATCGGAGAGTGCTTCCGACTCGTCATCCTCGACGGTGGATGCGAATCTAGATTCGCGCATGACGGATGCAAAGTTGGACTGTGGGTTGGAGAAAGAGGAACTTCGTGTGGGAACGGAAGAGCCCGTGCGGGGTGTGGTGTTGAAGGAGTGCATTCTGGATGCCCAAGCGGGGGGAGTTGTGCCACCGAGGCTGGAAGGAATGGTATGTTGGAGAGAAGGGGAGTTGAGGAATGTTTGTGGTTCCGAGCAAGGTGGTTGGCTTGCAGCGCGCTCCCTCAAAGAGCCGGAGCCGGAGCTAGCAGCAGTCGTGTCTTGTTTGGAAAGGACGAGAAAACGATTGTTACGATCAGACTCGTGTTGTTGGGACTGCATCGTGTCGTTCTACAAGTTGGGCGACATCACGAACGAGGGGGAGGAGGACAAGGCGCGCAAGTTTTTTTACCACCGCAATTTGTCGTTGACAGGGGTCAGGTGAACCCCGCCTCGACCAAACCGACATCAACTGCGGTCCTTGTGTGGACCAGCAACATGCATGGAAATCAAGCTACGGCTCTCATCAAACATCAAACACGACCTCCATCGCCTTGAACGCAGTGTTGCCTGGCCAAACCTTGATTGGCACTTCACACTCCACCGTCTCCACACTCACTTGCCTCCACTCATCCTCATCGCTTCCGCCCGTCTTTGGCTCCTCTTCCGCCTCTTCATCCCCGTCGTGGTACTCTCGCTCCCCGGTGCCCAAAAAGGACGCCACAAAGAATTGCGACCAGGTCGACGATGACTGTGCTGCCTGTTCGTCCTTTCTCGGTCGCTCTTTCGGCGCAATAATAGGGTATGCCCTGTACGACGTGCCCCATTCCCCAGCTTGTCCATCCTGAGCCAGCTGCTTGAGCCGAACACCATCCGCACTGATCTGTGACGATTCCGCTGCCACCGCGACCAACAAGGACAACCTGACCCGCCAAACTAGTCCCCCGGCGAACGCCGACGGTTGTTTTGCATCTCCCAGCTGGACTTGGAAAGCCGGACTCGCATCCGACGGTATATCCAGCGAAAACGTCGTCCGTAGAACGCAAGATACCAACGAAGCGTGGTGTTCTGCGTGGACTCGCCGCATATGACGGAGATTACCGGCGGACGCGATTTGTGGGGGTAGCATCTCTTGAGATTCGAGCATCGCGGACAACTAGGGAAACTGCCAAGTCAGCACCGCCGACGCACGCGAGCGGCCGAGGACTCACGGACAAGACTCTTGACCGGCCTAGGCGTTCATTCAACTCCACGACTCCCAACACTGTTTCGCCAAGTCGATATGCCGATTTGGTGAAAGTGAGCACCGCCACCTTTACCCCATCCTTGTTCACATCGTACGACACTGACCAACGCTCGTCTTGATCATTCAATCCAAACCGAACGTGAAACTCACTCACCCTTCTTTGGGTTACGTGTTAGAATCTCGACGGCTTCTCTACACCCCGTCAGAACGCCGCCATCACCCTCTCGTTCTCGTTCAGAATCGGGTTGCACAGGTGATACCACCTCATGTGGCACTTTGATCCGAACACCAGCGGCGTCCGGTTTGGGGAATGTGGCGAGCAATCGTTGTCCATAGTCTCGTAGATCTCCAAGGGACCGGGAACTACCGTAAGCTGAATACAGCATTAGCATTTCATTATAGATCGTGCAAAACCCGCACGCACATTCCGTCGGAACCTTGACTGCTCCCTTTGGGGGACCATCCACCACTTTGGGTGCGGTCTCCATGGAAAGCGTACGCCTTCCCACAGGCCACAGTAGGTCGTAGGGTTTCGGCGCTTTTCCAACTGTTGAGGTGTCAGGTGGACGATTAAAAAAAACCTTTTTACAGAACATACCGGAAGCGTGGTTGTATACACGTATCGGAACCTTCATGACGCGACTTGTGCTATTCGCACCTGTCGGTCCGAGACTGCTCGATGACCTCATCGCAGAACCACTCGAACGACATGTGCCTATGACGAGTTCATATGAAAACTTGAGTGCTCGACCTCGGAACGTCGGCGGTAGGTTGTCCGGTAGTAATACCGTGTACGTGTCTTTAACCCTGTCACGAGTGGATTCGCGCGAATAAAAAAGGCAGCTCACATGTGCGAGATTCTCCTGGGGCGAGCATCAAGTCTACAGCAAGCATGGCTGGTTGTACATCAAACGTAGGAAGCGGTACGTCAGGGTCAACGTCTTCTTCCGTCCCTCCGTTGGTCAAGCCGAGACCGACACCATTCTGCTGTCCATTGGCCGGCGTTCCAGACGATGCCGATGACAGGGAGGGCGTGCGAGAGCGTCCTGGAGCCCATGACTGCGAGGAAGGCAAGGGTGTCGATGGCGCGGAATAGGTGGATGGAGAGAGAAGCGAAAACAAACTGCTCGTGAGGGACGATGAGCGGCCATGCGAACGCCGACGTTCCTGTATGCGTTGATGCGACGTAATATCCATACTTCCACCACCCACGATCGTGCGCTTCGACAGTTTTAGCCGGAGCGCAGCTAACCTTTGCGCTTGATCCGGGATCATGACGACTCCAGGAAGAGGCACGATGGAAACGGTACCCAGGAGCTGTGCATAAGAGTAGAGGATCAATTCGGAATTCGAGCTCACGAGTGTGCCGTTTCGGAGCGACGTGGCTGATTTTGACTGGGGACTGGCGGGGGGAGGTCCATAGCCTATGCCCAGTTGGGGTGGTGGTCTGCGTGGTTGGGAAGGGTGAGGAGGATATGATTGGGGGGTCGCCTTGAGCGAACGTTGGTCGAGGCAATCGGTCAGAGAGGGGGACCTTGGGAGAGGGGTTCCTGGGTAGGAAGGCGTTGGGGTCTCTGCTATCGGGTCGAGAGAGAGGGAAAAGGTAGACGCGGATGAGCTGGCAAGGCCGGGCGGTGGGGGCGGGGGTTGTTGCACCTCGTTGAGGTGAATATGGACGTCCGTCACGGACTGTTTGCGTGCGTGCGGATGATGCGGGGGAAGCTGGAAGTTGGGGCTGCGGGTTGGAATCGCTTGGTGCGGGGTGAGCTAGCGGGACGACTGATATCTGGATACACACCTGCATCGGAGAACTCGTTGTATGCGCGCACATAGCGCGACGCGCTCCCGTCCGCGCTATCGGTGCCCTTTTCGCATAACTCGGTGGTAGGAATGTCTATTGATAACGACCTCGACTTTTCGAGGAGCGATTGGCGCTTCTGTTCCAGGACGGTTGACATGTCGAGCTTTCCGGGGACTTGGCCAATGAGTCTCTTCCGGGCGGGTGTGTCGCGCGCATTATTAACAGGAGGCACAAGCGCGGTGGGACGGGGGACACCGGGAGACGTGGGTGGTCTTGCAAGGGGTGCTGAGCTGATGGAATGGACGCCCCGTCTATGCGAGTTCTTGGTCCTTGGAGACTCGGGTGTTCGTATGTTTGTAAAGGTGATGGTGACGGAGAACTGTTCGCCCGCAAAGTAGGATGCTTGTGATGGGGATACGTGTACGCGGATGGCGGGGTCGACGTCGGTCGTTGAGAGGTCGTCGGAAGACATGAGCGTGGTGAGGACGACCGAGACTACCACGTACAGTATAAATACGAAAAGAAAAGTGATGAATCCCAAGAACGCGTGGGTCTGAGAACGGGACGAGGAGGAGAACCAATCGCTAGTCTTTGTATCCAAACACTCATCATGACCAACTTTGCCGCACGTCTTGAACCGTTCCTTCTCATATCTAAATCAGCCAAGGGCGCCGCTGCTGCAAAACTCATCCAGGATGCTACCTCTGCACCAGGCGTCTTTGTCTTTGCAGAACTCCTTGAACTGGCAAACATCCAGGAAGCACGTCACATCGCTCTCCCATTCTTCCGCAGTACTCATATTGTGAGATCAGCTTGCTACCAGCCAGCAGCATGCACCGTTTCTCTCTCTGCTGCACCTCTTTTCGTACCGCACGTTCAGGGACTATCTAGGTCGATTCTGTCGTGTGCCTTTGATCAGTATTGACCGTGCTCGCAGAACACAAGGATTCCCTTCCACCCCTCAATGCAGCGCAGATCACAAAACTAAAGTATCTCACGATAGTCTCGCTTGCAACAGAACGTCATGTGCGACTATCACTCCGATAACTTCTCTTACCCCTAACAAGGCACCACAGATCCTACCATACTCATTGTTGCTTCATG
>JBBPRT010000368.1:0-12809 GCA_038093175.1 Boletus hoseneyae
GTGAAGTCGACACCGGTCTGGAGGATAGCAGTGCCACAGGTGTCACCGTCAATACCAACCCAGGCAGAGGCGGCGGAACCGTCTGTGCCCGAAGGGGTGGGGACGGTGAAGGTACCGGTGACGGTTGTGAAAGTTCCCTATTGAAAAAGGATGAGATCATGGATGGTCGTGAATCAGGGGATACGAACATCGCCCTCAGCCCAGACAGCACCAGCCCAGTTGGAGCTGTACTCTACGTTGGAGACGCTGCCAGCAGGCGATTCGATACGGTTGATAGGTTGTGACTGGCGATCCTCGCGACGGCGAGCAAGGCGAGCCGGAAGCCGAGAGGATGGAACGGCCAAAGCCGCAGATGCGAGCAAAAGGTTAGTGAGAAGGGCGAATTTGGAAACCATGTTGGAGATGAGGGAACTATGAGTCGTCGATGCAACGAGAGCCTGAAGATGGTGAGGGGACGCCCCGGATCTTTATACGTTTAGCAATGTCATGTTCTCATGAAAAGGCGCTGATAAGAATGGCCTCGATGAAGTGTCGGATAGTTTCCCGATCGTCAATTGTCGCGATCCCTGTTCCCATGCGAGCTCAGCGATAAAAACGTATTTGGGACATCCACCATGTGCCTCCAGCTGAATTTTCTGGTCCTCATGGAAAGGTCAAAAGCTGTGACATTATGGATCTGGAATGATGACCTTTTCTGAAAAAAGTGGCCAATCGGGGTAAAGAGGTGCTTTATTTCTGAAAGACAGACGTGAAGTAAATGGGTCCCGCCCACATGGGTGCATAAGCTCACCTTATCTGTAGAAAGCGAGCACACAACCCTGACCTCATAACCGCGAAAAAAAAAAAGAGCGCAACTCGGGACCGGATCTAGTCCTGGCAGCCACCAACTGTGCTGTGGAGCGTACACTGATATGTAGAGCTGCTGTGATGTGGTAGGGGTTTTACTCACATGGTCGTAGACCACGCAAACGCAGGAGGCTAAACTTGGCAGGCTGAAATTAGCCATGTGCAAGCATATTGACGTGGTTATTAACCAAGATAATCTGCGCAAATCAGTCGTTGCGCCAAGATGACGGTCTGGGGTAAACGTTTGAATAAATCCAGAGAGTAGTTCAGTGGGCCCAACTGTGCACACGATGCGCGAGTTCTGGCGGTCTGTGGTGCTCTACCTACTCCAGACCTGTGGTGAGCGTGTTAATTGGTTACGGTGGCGTCTGTGATAGTGTGGACCGTTCGGAACCGAGCCTGAGGCCTTAGGGCTTTCTGCGGCCGCACTGGAGTAAATTAGGTGGTTAGAACGCGGTGGCCGTTCAAGACATTATTTTTGCTATCCGAGCCCCATCTTGAGCACACGCAACTTGAACGTGTTCCACGCATGATCATGCTACGAGCTCGCACAGATAACACGGTCGTGAGACTACGATGCATTATCGATTATCCTTGATCCGCTTCCTCTCTGCTCTTTTGCCATGCGGGGGTCCTTCCGTATAGACGCCGCCACGGCTTTCGTGCCGCTTTCGTTTCTTGTCTTTCTCGAGTCGTTCTGCCTCTTCCTTTTCCTTGGCGCGTTCTGCCTTCTGGGTTGCTTCTGCTTCGTCGGTGAGCTTCACAAGGTCACTAAACCCTTCTTCGTCTGCCTCTTCACCATTTTCGGCGTGCGCCTCAATTTCTGATGCCTCATCTCCACGGAAAGTGGGGGAAGGGGACTCCTTGTCGGGGTGCGGGACATGTTCGGGGGAGAATGGGTCTGGTTGGATAGACCCTTGTAACGATAGCATCTCGTTTGCTACCGTTAGTCTGTCGAAACGCATGTTCAAATAAGGGGTTCCATATTGTCAGGACACATAAAAGCAGGTGGGACATACCCAATCACCGTGAATTCAACGTAGCCATCAGGATCCCCAAGTTTTGAGCCCGTCAAGTGGTGTATCCAGCGACCACTACTTTCCGCCTCTCGGGGCTCTCCAGAAGCCTTCAGCCCCGAGGAATCGTTCGACTCTGTCTCTCCCTCTTTATCAATCGTGCCTTTTGATTCGCCGCCTGCATCCCAGTCTCTCCCTTCACCAAACTCTGGGTCGTTTTCTGCCGCGCCGTACTCGAACGACCACTGGTCCTGTGGAATATGATGTCGAGGGATCGAAACATTAAAGGTCCGGTGCACAAGAAGGGAGATATGGTCAGGAGAGCACAGATTTATCCTACCCACTGCAATGCAGTGCGTTAATGACAATATATGAATACGCGAAAAGAACGACAATGCATACCTAGTTTCATTGAGACCCTGGGCCCCCAGACGGTCGCATCGAAACTCACGTTACATACGGCAAAGGGGCAATCACCATGTATACTCGCGGTCTGGCTCAAGAAGCGAATGTTTGAATGTGCCAAGAGTACCCCTTGCAAGGACGGAAGGTATCTGTCCATAGCAAGACGGACATCGATGAGTACCTGTTCATCAACAAAGGAGACGTGCAGTCACAGATTCCGACGCTCACCGCATAACCATACTATCTAGCATTTCTTCCGCTCCGGCGCGGAGATCGCAGGCAAAGACGGGGGGGATGGAAAGGACGAGGCTGGCATTGACTATGCGGAACTCGCTCGGGTTGTCCGACGCGCGTGATTTCCCCTTGTCTTTGGGAGAATTTAGTTTGCGTTTTTGCAACGACAAGGCATCTTCCGGGGGAGGTGCGACTGATTGAGTCGTCGTTTCCCGTTTTTCTTTCTTCTTCTTGCGATCTTCGTCGACACTTTCCGTTGGACGACGCTTCCGCTTTTTGGACTCGGAAACTGAGGGTAGACCCACCATCGTCATCAATGGTACATGTCGTTCAGGTGGAGCATTTTTTTAGTGATCACGTGAGCCGTACTCACAAACGCCCGTTGTCGTAGTACTTTTATTTCGACCTTGACTTCATGGTATGTATATCTCTACTGAACTGGATACATCACTGACACTCCCATGTAGTCCGCACCGAAGCTCGTCGGACAAATTCTCCTGACTGGGGCACAGATATTCGGCAGGGCCCTCGCTGCAGCTGGCAGACAAGCTATTCAAAGTACGGTGCACGTCTTACTGAGCAACGTTGTGCCTCGGCTCAATCGCTCGTCTGTTTGCGCTCTCCCTCAGATGCCAAACACCGTCCAGAGGCACTAAGCTCCGATGTCGGAGGCGTACGCAATGCTACTTCTGGCTCCCTAACCGACAAGTTGACGCGCGAACACCGCATGACATTGGATGAGGCGCATCTCGTTCTAAACGTGAAACGTGGGGAGGCCATGGAGAACATCATGAAGGCGAGCGGATAGCCACTCGTTCGCGGATGCGGTGGAGCAGCTAACCATGTGACTTTTTTTAGAACTACGAGCATCTGTTCAAAGTAAACTCCCCTCGACCTGTCCCAGATCCACCCGTGTCTGGTTCACGAGCTGGTAGACCACCACCACCACCTGCACACTCGCATTATCTGCAATCCAAGGTGGTTCGCGCGCGTGATCGAATAGAGGCAGAATTGCGTGTCGCTCAAGAGGATGCACCAGCTGACGCCACAAAACCTGGGCCAGAGCCAAATAGTCCGGGGCCAGGATCAAGTTAACATGCCGTGGACTGTTTATCCTACTACTTTGCGACTTATTCCCTACTATTGCTAGATAGATCATCCGCTATCCCCATTCATTCCTGTTTTCCAAGCACACACAATCATGACTATGATGAACGGACAGCGGCAACCGTCAAGATCAGTTGACGATTCAAGACAAGACAACTCATTAGTAGGTACATGAGGACTAGTATACAGGGGATGTGGCAAGATTAAAAATGTGTCGTACAATATCTGACGGGAGAGCATATTTATTCATCCTTTCCACGCGTTTGACGCCAAGCTTGCACCTGTCTTCTTCGAGCAAGCCACTGGAAGATCGGCAGAGTGATGCACGAAACTGCGATCCACGCAAATTGCACGCCAAAATTAAGACCGACTGAAAAACATGGACCGCACTCAGCATATTCCTTTTTTTCCTCTTGGGTGGTGGACGTACTCTGGTTCTTAGTGTTGAAGACGACCGTACGGACAGTATTAGAGACGTTGTAGAACGGCATCGCATACCCATATCGAAATACGATCGGAAGTATTTCGATAGGGTAGTATGACACGGAAACATTGACTTTTTGCAAAACGCGGGGGTCATGAACCATTCGACGGCTGCTCGAAAACGATGACCTACCGATGATCCAGAGGATAAGAAAGATTGGGACGAACGCGATCGTCATGAGGGTGAACATGGATTCTAATGCGAATCCCCTGTCGATGCATGAGAATGGCAACGCTTGGAAATCGAGAAGAAACGTGCAGCGCAGCCATCCCCGTCCAGGACATCATCCAATAAATGACGAAGCCGCCACTATAACTATATGAGAATCAGTACGGGGTCTGGAAGTGGTACAAGGGACTTGCTATCGTCCAAATGGGACACCAAACGCCAGACTCAACAAAGAATACAAGAGCTGCAAAAATCGTGATGTGGATCGAGAGAGAACACAGCAGCATTGCTCACCGAGACAAAAAAGTATAGGATAAAAGGCCAGAGCAAGCGCATCAAGATCAAGGATCTCAGTGTTAGACGCCGACCGAAACCACTTCGATTGTCCGAAGCCCAGAGATGGTTCTAAAGGAAAGAAGTCGAAAGAGTCCGAGCGCCACGTCCTTGAATCCGACTCACTGTCAATATGAACTGCACAGAAACCGGTCAACAAGCTCGACAATGTAGCGAATCAAACCTTACCGCGAGGATCACGAGGTAGATAAGTCCAACATAATCGACGGCGGATGCCCTGAGAAGGTTTAAATAAGTAACACCACCCCGCATGTAGTGGGGACATACACGGGAACGTCAAACGGCCTGAGGTCGTATACTACGTAATTAACAGGCAGTGTCACAAGGGACGGCGCGGTGTTCATCAGGGTAGGAAGGTTTGGATGAGACGCTAACTGTCTCGCAAAGGTTAAACCGAACGTCTGCGCGACCTTCGTGAGGATCGTGTTCACCTAAAAACCATGTCATTGAAGATTCCAGGGCGCGAAAGAAGTTCTTGCCATTGGAGAAATGATGATGCGGCTGGAAGAGGACGTCACAAGGTGTCGCCTTGATATCGGGGTGTAGATGCTCACTATGCGGCTTCGTTCCTTGCGTTTGTTAGGTATGCACTAATTGCATAAGAGGTATTATACGCTGCATTCGTGGTGTTTATTGCTGCAAGCAAGTTGGAGGTCGCATTCGGGTTAACTAAGAACATTGCATCAGACGACTCCAATGCTCATGGTGTGAGGCACACACCGGTGACGGCCACCCAACAGCGATGGTTAAGAAGAGCCATTTGAACATCCCATGGCCCATTTGGAAACTCCGATGGATCTTTCACCAACCATGATAATTGCCCTTGGCCGTGTAACATTGAGAATGTTTGCATCACCGCTTGGCCAATCTGTCCCCCGTCGAAATCCTATAGCAGACTGCTTAGCGAATATGTGTGGATAGCAAGATCGGTACTTACTACAACATACCCAGATAAATTATGAATATTTCTGGACGACCGGCCCAGCGCTGCCCAATAGATTGACAAGATCGCGAGTATAATGAATATGACGATGCCAAAAGCTACAAGACTGAACTTGAGCCAGACCTTCCTGGCCGCAACGGTACCCTTGTCCATATCGAAAAATTCATGGGAGAACGGCGGGTCCTGTAATCCTGATCAGAGCGACGATGAAACAAGAACTATCATCATACCGTCTCATCTGATGGGGTATGTTCATTATTTTCCGAGTCGGGCTGTTGTCCGGAACCTGGCGGGGGCATCTTTAATAGTGTGGTTAGGGATAAGTAGATTCGTGGTCGCGACAGGTGGAAACGAGAAACGACTTAATAAGCGATGTACTCAGTACAGGGGTTCCAGTCAGACTAGATCAACCGGGAACTGGACAGATACCGGATTCAGAACGGCGTCGGTGTAGATGGCCTTGAAATCAATTCCGTGCTCGCAAGAGCGAACCAGTGCGTGTCCAAAAGAACGTCGATAATGCAAATACACGGAGCGCGATGACGCTATCAGTTCGTCCAATGCATAGAATATCACATTACGATTCGCTACCTTGAATATTGTATCTCCCCCCCTGCAAGCAAACCTAAGGAGAACGCTACAAGAATCAACGACGTCTCCGCTTAGATTTCTTTGGTGGTTCTTCGTCAATCTCAACCCGGCGTTGACAGACTGGACATCGACCAGAAACATCGGTCAACCAAGGATCAATGCAAGTTTTCTGCTCGGATGATTCAAAGGTAATAAAGCACAAAGCATCAGTGCGCTCACGTGAAAAACATGACCACAAGCCAGTAGGCGTAATGGTTGGGGTCCTTCTCCAGCATCTTCGAGCCGAGGCAGTGCATCTCGCTCCTCCTCGGTGATATTTTCGACTGGAATGACTTCCTCCTCTGTGTGGGGTGATGGAGGGGCTGCCGCTGCATCGTCCTTATCGGGGTCTTGATGAGGAGTCGCAGAGAGCCTTTTCGGCTCTTCAAAGTCCATCAAGCAAATCGCACACGCAGCGCGATTACCTTCTAGCCTAACAAAGGGATATTCACATTGCTCCCAGTTGTCTTCCCATGTCTCGGGTGTATTGATCGTATCAGGCGTTGACACCTTGGCAGTGGGATCCTTGGCGTTGGCAGCCGTCACATTGCCTTTTTCAGGGGACTTTCTACGGAAAAAGGCAAATCTTTTTCTTGGTGCAGGTGCGGCTGATTTTGGAGGATAGGTGTGGACGGGCTTCGGTAGGGAAACAGGTGCAGACGTGTCGTCAGGTGGCGGCGGGATATAGATAACAAGAGGAATGCGATCGACGAGTGACTTGGGTAGCTTCCCAATATCGGGCTTGATGTAATGTGGGTTTTGTAACGGATGGCGTCCCAGGCAAAGTAATATGATGCTGTAGAAGAGCTGCAAGAAGTCAACTTTACCTTCTCGGACGGCAAGTATCGTCGCGGGACTGACCATGATGAATGGCAAAACCATGAACACGAGAAATCCGAAGAGAACGACTTCCAAAACGAGCAAGTACATGGTACATAAAATTCCAAAAGTAAGCCACCAGACGAGAGGGGCAGAAAGACGGCATGAGTTCACTGAAGTATACTCGAGGATGTGTGCGGTTAAGAACCATGTCAGGGTGAACATGGACAAAAAGAGGGACAATCTAGTGCCAAGTGAGTGTTGGTTCCGGATGAAGTATAGTGACAAACCGCGCATAGATATGGTTGTAGGGTACTGGCGGATCTTCTGGGTTTGTGCCCGTGGATGTACCTCTGTCTTGTTGTCTTCGATGCCTCGAGTCTCCGGGACGCGTGGCAGCTTGAGTCTCGCTTGGCAGTGCCGTCGACTCGGAGTCTTCCCTTGGTGCGTTATCTCTAGACCCTGATGAGGAAATATGCACCAGACGAAACAGCGCCAACTCACGCTGCCCGTATGCGAAGATAGTTCCAACATGTCAACCCAGACGACAATGCGAGCCGCACCAACCAAAGGCAATTCCAAGCAACTAACGGCCGTCCGCAAGCGTGGATTTGATCGATCGTGTCGTCCTGCGGACTCTTGATCACTGAGGCAACACTGAGAAGTGCGATGACAGCGGCTGCCTAGTGATTTCGCCGGGGTAAGAGGGGCACCGTGGGACAAAGGGAAACCAACCTGGAGTATGTTATAAACCAATGTTCCGAGTAGCGATACCAATGCCTTTCTGGTCCTGGATGCATCTGGTCCCATTCCCAACAACACTTTTAGTGTCTGGAAGAATGACCTCGGAGGCCGCTGGCCATGTTGTGTTGGTGTTTGCGCTGCTTGGGTTCCGCTAGGGGTTTGGATGGCCTGCCTGAGCCAAGAAGGTGGACTTGTGAACCATCAGTGATCGACAAGGGGACGATGTCAAATCTGAATTACTCAGGGGGTTCTGCATTATTTGTTGGCGAGGAAGGGGTTGTTTCGATGCCACGTTGTGCTGAACGACGATAGGACGCAGATATCCGAGCTCTAGCGGGTTGCGTTACGGTTGGGATGTCCCCGGTTGACTGGGTGCGGCGGAGCGATTGCGAATCGAGGGCAGACATGGTGAACGTTGAGAGCGAAGGCGCAACGAGGGATCGTGGCCGGGGATTGGCGCTTGCGGCGTGTGGTAGATCAATGCGAATTGCTGTAGGCTGCCACCCTGCCAGACATCCAAGCTGGCACTAATCGCAACTGGACTGGACGACGACGCTGGCGGGTGTTTTGTCGCACGACAAAGTAGCGTCTGAGATGGTTCAAGGTCGCCTCCACGCAGCACTCCTTTTATTTATGTACACAAACCTCCGCGTAATTCCATCCACATGATCAAGCTGGTCACTTTTGATGCTCTGCATACCCTAATTACACCCAGAAGACCCATTCATATCCAATATGCAGAGGTTTTTGCACCATACCTCGGTGTTCTGAGTCCAAGCGCAGTGCAGTCCTCGTTCAGAGCCAGTGAGTTACCCACTCCAGCGACCCAGTTTGACCTACCTGCTTCGAGGCCTGAAGCAGGTGCAGAAAGACAAACCTGCCTACCACGGCCAACTCGGTGCTCACGGGTGGTGGTCCGAGGTTATTAAGACGACAGCCATAGGAGCAGGTGCTGACCCACAAGGTATGCGGCCGTTTCGTCTCCACACCGAAAACGCATGGTCTTGACGGGACGCATGCAGCAGTGCACGTGTCCCTGAACAAAATCGTGTCCCAGCTCATGGACCGCTTCAGTTCCAGCCAAGGATACAAACTCTTTGATGATGCACTCCCAGTACGTATGTCGTGAGCTCATCCCCACTTTGTCTCGCGTCTCTGATCCGTAAACTCCAGTGCGTCAACTGCAACAAATGGACGTTCGTACGGCGCTAATCAGCAATTCGGATGCAAGACTGCGTATGTTCTCGCACACCTGATGTTTCCGGCTTGTTGAGGCTATTCCCATAGGTCTCGTTCTCGCCGATCTCGGGATATCCTCATTTTTGCATCCTCTTGTCCTGAGTGAAGAAGAGGGGGTTGAGAAACCTGATGCAGAAATGTTCCAGCGTGCGTTCAAGCAAGCTTTTGACAGCCCAACCCGTCTCGACCAGGGCGTCCATGTTGGCGATGAACTTGAATGGTAAGCTCTGCAAGCTCTCTTGTCTGGTTCGATAGTGACGACCAACAGCGACTATCACGGAGCCCAGGGTGCTGGAATGCAGGCGCTTCTGATCAGACGACCTAGCCCTAATGGAGACCAGGAAAGCAAGACAGCGGATGAAGACCTTGGAAATATCAGGGTTATCTCCAGTTTACACGAGGTGGTTGGCTGGGTGAGATCGCAGAATGCGGCATGGACTAATGAAGGAAGGTGCTAAAAAAGCCTGTCTTGACATTGGCTATGCTAGGAACTCGTGCCATTGTGCAACATTGTGAATTGATGTCCACCCTTTTTGATTAACCGCGAAAACAAAAGCTCAATTACGAGACGATACTCGACTTGCGGACGAAATCAACCATGTAATTTGGATCCCGAGTTGCATGCAACGTCGGTCAGACGGGATTTGTGAAACATTACACGTCCGATGACGGCACCGGAGGCGTCAGCGCTGCTAATCAAGATCTACCGTCTCGAGAAGTGTTACAATCGATCACGAAAGCCAAAGAATGAAAGTCTAAAAGGGACACAGGGATGGAGAACTGTGTGAGCAGTAGATTCGGTGGACAGTCGTTCTCGCGGAAATAGTCGGTCAGAAATTTGGGGATACGAGTCAGGAGCAATGTCGCATGTCTGCGTTGGCAAAAAGACGTTAGGTGGTTGCGATGCATGGATACAAGACTGCATTAAAAGGGACCGATGTCTGACCACGAGTTCTGTTTGGGTGGCTTTAGGTAGTCCATTCTCATGACGGTCTTTTCCCTAGGCAAGACAATGTCTTGGACGTTTTCGCCCTGCTTGAGCATCGTCCATCGTATGACACGGGGATCTTGGCGGAGTTTCAGAGTCAACGTGTTGAGGGTGCGAGGTGATGTATCAAAGTACATGGTCCAATAGCTAGAACAAACGGTGAGAGATAAAAATGAGAGGTTGGGATAGAGCGGACTCTGCGGTGGTATGGCTTTTTTTATGTCTCCGCATGACCTGGGGTAGCGTCTGGGTCCCCCAGTATTCGATGTTCCGGACGAGGCCACCGTGGTCCATGACATGGCGTGCAGACATCGTCACGAGGTCTTTGATGTGTCTCTAAACCATGTGGGTCGAACCGGTGTATAGCGATGAGCGCAGACACGTACGTATTCTCGAAAGTGAGCGGCTATGCACACTACCTTGTAGAACGGCATCGTGGTGTCGTTGCAAAGGACGTTGTTTACGCGTGTTAAGGTGATCGGTATTATTAGTAAGCGACCGACAGGCCAGATTGGTTCATCAGTTGAGGTCAGGCTCTGAAGAGCTGCTCCGTCGATGACCGTCCTCACACTGTCGCCGAGTCTGCCGGGTCTTGCAGCGTCGGCGGGCTGTTTTTAATTTCCGAAAGACTCCGAGTCGTTTTCTGTGCAGCGAGTCGAGGATGGAATTGTTTGACCCGCATTCCTGGCGCCAACGTGCCATTGCAAGAGCGTTCGTTCACGAGTCGGGTGTATCCGGTGAGCTTGACGTGTCTCCACGTTCTGCGATAGAAAGTGATGTGCTTGCGTAAGGTGGGCGTGTTCGTAACCACTCTCGGCTTCTCCGGTGATAAATGAAACTGATATAGGCCATTGTGCGTCATCCGGAAAACGCTGCGACAGTCACGGAGCGAATCAGGCTGACGAGGATTGCACTGAGAATTTCTGTCTTTTCGTGCAGACCGAGAGATCTTGCTGCTCGCCAAGACGTGCTCCTCCTCCCCCGAGTCGTCTCTCTCATCTCCGATCGTCGCCTCTCTGGAAAAGACTGTCAATCTGACGAGATCCGTCACGGTAGAATCACCCTGCTGCATAACACTTGCTATATTCTGTACCCCTTCCCTTCTTCTCCAACCGGTTCGGAATATGTGTTTTTATCCATCTCTCCCCCATTCTCATGCCCCTTGTATCGCCATCCCGTGTTCTGTCCGTCCCGTCTCCGATCTACCCTCTCTCGTTCCCGTCTTCCCCCTTCCATACTCTCCATCCCGCGTGTGTCTGCACGGAGGTACACGAGATCCTACCTTCTTTCTTCTTGCACATTTGCTTCTCTGTACGTCAACTTGGCCCATCAAATTAATCGCGCGTTCAGCCTATCCAATTCCCCGGTTCTTCCTTTTCTATCTCCAAGCTTCTCCTTTCCCCCTTCTTAAAGCACAGTTCGCGTGCGCAGACACCTTTTCGAGCTTCATCCTTTTCTCCCATCATGTCTACTTCGCTGCACCTTGCAGCAGACACAATCACTCGTCCTCCCCGCCTTCAACCTTCCCCTTCCCTCCCAAATTTACGGTGCGTCCAAACGTGTTGTCTTGCCCACTTCGGTCTCTCTTACTCCCTCTCCCACGTGACACAGCGCACGCAACACCGATTCAGACCCCCCGTTCGCGCGTCCACACCCCATCGTACATAATCCCTCCTCTCGAATTCCCTCCCTCAGCCCCGCAAAACTGTCGACAAACCTTGCCACAAAAGACACAGACATCCACCAAACTAAACGATCCAGACAGCAGTCCAAGAATCAACACTATCTAACGCCGCCTCTCACCCCTGCCTCTTCTCTCAAAAGTGACAGTACAGATCCAGATTCAGCAGACCTCACCCCTCCCGCAGACGACCAGTCCACCTCTCCCCCCCAGAATCTTCTATCCAGTGACTCTACGGAAAGCCGTTTCTTGATTGTGAATCTCGCGCTGTGTCGCATGTGGGCTAAACTGACAGCGAAAAAATTAGATCGGAAACGTTCCAAACGACCTCTCCGAGGACATAATCGGACCGCATTTCCACTCGCTGGCGTCACTTCCAAACGACTCGTCCCCCGCTCGCGCAAGCTCGCAAAGCGTCCCACATGCAGAGAGCGCAATCCAGACCATCTGTTATCGCTTCCAGGAGAAACGAGCCATCATCCTCGCGTTCTACGACATACGTGATGCCGAAAGAGTCAAACGCATTATAGAGGCTAATGGCTCGCGTGCGCGTCGTGCTTCAGACATGGACGACAAACAGAGGACCATTTACGAGGACACGGTGGGCAGCCTATGGGTGGAGGGATTGACTTGCTTGTTCGTAGCCCCAGATCATTTCCATCAAGTAGGTCTATCTCGCTATTCCATGTCTCAGCATTCTCAACTTCCCCAGCTCCTTGGTCAGTCGGCGTCGGCCGTCGTGACAAACACAGAAGGCGCATTTTGTGTCTCAGTGGATGCAATGATGACAGAACGCGATCACAACTATTCTGGGTGGAGCAGAGTTCGCTTCTTCGTCCCCGTCAAACTCAAAAGCGTGCTGGCAAAGTACGGGGAACTCAAGTCGTTCCGTCTCCTGAAAGAAGACGAGGAGAAATGTAATCAGGTACGTTTTACTTTCAAGATTGTCATTGCATGCGTACGCCACTCGGATTCCGATACCGCCGTCTTTCGGGCGTTGTCCGAGCGATGTGCCTAGTCACAAGAAATTTTCATTTTATTTTTTTTGCCTTGTATGTTTTCGTCTGACCCTTTTGCACACTTGGCAGTTTTTCATGGTCGAGTACTACGACATTCGTGCGGGGGAGTTGGCATGGGAAAGTCTGAACGGA
>JBBPRT010000369.1:0-12775 GCA_038093175.1 Boletus hoseneyae
CTGGAGGAGAATATGTATTCTATGATGAGTCAAACAATCGCGGGGATCGCTTACCATTTCTCATACGGGTGTTGGGCCAGTGTTGAAGTAGTGAATGCACAGTCTCGAACACAAGTTGATCGGTATCGTTGGGGTTCGGAAACTTGTCGAGATTCCATTCTGCGAGATCCTCGTTGCTGGAATTAGCTTGGTTCCCGCCCTGCCAACGGTGATTAAACCTAGTAGAAGCAAATGGCACCTGAACAGCGAGCGCGTGAACCAGAATTGATGTTGCAAGACTGAAAAGAGTGACTCGCAACATCGCAGGACGCTAGAGAAGTGGTTGAGACGAGCCCGATGATAACCAGCGTATATCTGCTGCGGGCGGCGCAGCCATGTGTCCCTGATTGGTCAGTATAATAATACCCGCCGGTTCGCATACGGAACTATTGCAGCGGACTACTAGTAGATATTCCCCATCTGGTTGATGCGGGAAAAAGGTTTCGAAAGTCCGGTAGAGTCTGACAAACGAGCAAGAGCCTTGACTCCCACAGCTGGCCCCATGACTAGGAGCACCGCTAAATGAATATTAATGGATCATCAAGATCACGTACAGCGTACGCGGCTGTATTATATTACTTCAAGCTACTGTACGAATTCGCCCATTACTACTAGTACATCATGATAGCTGCAACATTGAGTAAGTAGCGTGACTAGCATCGCGCGTTCGTGCACAGTTCACGGTGTCATTCAATCATGGATCAAAACGGTTACAACTCAGACTGTCGCTGCTAGCGAGTCAGCGCTTCAGCGCTCAGAATGCAGTGGTCTCGGGCTTACCACATCCGAGTGTACTAGAAGGTAGTACGTGAACGTCAGTTCCCTGATTTGATGAGTCATCACCACTCAGTTATGGTGGTGAGTCTCAAGCTATTCGCGCATTGCAGCTATCCGATAGTACACATTACAGATCACTAGTAAAATCGGAAGGATACCTACAATACGTGATCCAAGTCAGACCAACGAACAGGTGCAAACAATGAACGTACCATAAACATAGACCCCCCACAGGTAATGTTTTGTGTGGTGGCTTCACGGACAAATCGTTACTCGCGGCGATCAGCCCGTTTGACACATTTAGGTTGCGGCCGATACCACTCGTCTGATTCAGGCATGATAATATGTATTCCCTCGTCACTGAGCCTTTCGATAACGTTATTTCGCAAGTCGAAACTACTCAGCCTCTCTGGTTGTGGTCTATCGAGATCTGAGAGGGAGTGCAGTTTCTGACGTGGACCGTTGCTCATCCGAGGAAATCCGACAGGCCAGGTAGGCAGGTAACACATTTCCTGTTTATCACCCGTCAACCATGATATTAAATACATTTACAAGGCGACCACATGAGAACGCACCTCAGGACCACAGACAGGCTTGCACTTCACCCACACGCTCCAGTCGAGCCATGCCATCAGCCGATTCAAGTCCTCTCCCCATGTGCTCCAAACCTGTGTAACCTCCAAAATGTCGAGCGATTCCTTTGTATTCAACGACGGATCGAGGCCCACGTATACCCCAGCAGCCCACATCTTTGTCACCACACGGCAAATTTCCCGAGAAGTCCCTCGTACAGCCTGAAGAATTAATTTTTCCGAATCGGTCATAGAGTCTAACCAGGACTCTATGGGATATGTATGTGTCGTAGCACAGAGCTTGAATATGGGCTTCGTCCAGTCCAGGTCAGCATTGTCTGATGGGTTGGTTGGTGTGGCTGAGAAAAGGATGTAAGGCGTTAACATGATTCTGAGCTGAGTTTGAGTTTTATTAGCGAGATCGAGGATCTCGTCCGGGTGTATCGCCGACGAGTTCAGGAGATGGCGTGTCAGTTCCAGCCGTCCGGCGAATCGATCGACAATGACCTGAATGAGTGTCCTCCAGTCAATCCCGCTCGACGGACCCGAGGATCTGATCAAGGCTGCCTCCAACCTCGACTTAACAACGGAAAAATCCTCGTTGGATATGTTTAGTACACGATGGTCCCACCTGTCCTGACCAGCTCGGACGGCAACCAATGAAGGCACAAGTTCTGTATCGTAGAAGGAGATTAGTCCAGCTAGATCAAGCTGAATGCGCATCTCGCCAGGAAAGCGATTGTGCCAAGAACCGGCATTCATGACTTCAAACATTGTGAGGGACGCTGCCAAAATTACCTCCAGTTTTTTTTTGGCAAAGAGGAAATCCAATGGAAAAACTCACGTGGTGGAATGTCATTCAGGCGTAGTATGTTGGAAAAGGAGACAACGCTGACACCAGAGGTAAAATCACAAAGTATGATCTCACTAAAGTCACTTAAGCAGGGCCGAGAGCGACGGGAAACACGATTGCTCACAAATCCATTTCCATCCTGTAAGGGTTGAACATAGGAGGATATCGAAGGAGTTGTAAATTCACCTCACAAGGCCATCTACACCGAAAGCTTTCCCCCATTTACAAAGGTCTTCAACCCGCTGTCCTTCGTCCCATATTGTGTCAAAGGGTGAATCTCCCCATGCGAGAAGGTCTTGTATATCCAATGGGCCGTATGGAAGCTTTGCAGCGCTGTTACCGTCAAAATATAGAACCTTGAGGGGTCGGTTGGTTGCGACTGTAAGCTGCCAGCATTCTTGGGGATGGAAGGGTCTGAAGTGCTCCCGGCAAAAAAAATGCGCATGCTCAGGATCTACCGCAACCCAGTCCGGACCGGATGGCAATTTCCCGCGATCCGTGCCATGGTAGAGAAGTGTTCCCTTCGGAATCATTCCCGGTACAATGTTATGACCTGAAGAGCAACATTGGTTCTATTGAAAGCCATACAAGCACACAGATTGCTTACCATTTCTCATCCGGGTGTTAGGCCAGTGTTGGAGCAATGAATGCACCGTCTCGAAAACGAGGTGATCAGTGACATTGGGGTTTGGAAACTTGTCGAGGCTCCATCCCGTATCATCACCGTCGAGGATGGCCGCACGTCCGTCTTCCCAATGGTGACTAGACACCAGTGGTACCTAGAGAGCGAGCGCGGGGACCAGAAGTGCTGCAGTAAAGCTGAGTAGGACTGCTCGGAGCATTATAGAACCCCACAGAAGTGGTACCAGTAGAAAGAGTCCCGCATTTAAAAAAAAATCTAATCGATATTAAAGCTGTTCGGACCCAGAAACTCAACCGAATATTTGTTTGGCGTACGTACATAATGCAACAGGCTACCTCCGTGATGACTGGACTACACTGGCAGGATTTGGAAGTCCACGACCGCCAAGGTGAGAAGACATGGAGATAAGGGCGTAATGGCTGATACGGTGACGTCGCTCAGCGATTTGCTATCGTGATAAACCACCGTTTGGTGAATGAAAAGATTGACTCACCGCAGCTTCGATATCACCTTGCTTGCTCTAGTTACTAACAAGATCGATACTGAAACCAATTTTGAAATGCTATCAAAGCGTCGTGCTTGTCACCGACGGTGAATGCGCGACAGACAGATCTGATCATCTAGATCATGATAAATTCCTTCATCAACAATTCAAAAAGTTGTCGCAGAAGTGTGCGCACGAATATATATAAGGAATGGGCTGGTTTACAACCCAAATAGTATTTATGATGCTTGTGTCCACCAATCATAGCCGTCAAGCGATAACGTTATTCGACTGCTCTGCATGCGATGAAGTTCAAGCTCAAGGTCCGAATTGCATTTTGAAAAATGCATTGTGCCGCTCTTTTTGCTCGTTTTTGCTCGCTTAATCCTCGCTTACCACTTTTAGAGTCGCTTGTGGGTGTTTTGGCCAATGGGAGACTCGCAAAGTATTGTTGAACGAGTACGTTATTTTGACGTTTTGCAGATGGGCCAGTCCGAGTTCTATGCCGCTTGGTACAGCTCGGGGGTTTTATCGGCTATGGTCTACATCATCAAAATGGTTAGCCGAGGTACGACGGTGTAGGAAACCCTTGGCGAGGTAGCCTAGCTAGAGAGCAGTAGCAGCCAGTAGCACAGTCCAAAGGCTTTGCTCAACGTAATTTGATCTTTTGAACAAGGCATAAATAATGGATCTTAATGAGCCGCTTTATGGGATGCCCGCTGTGCTGGCATAAATTTTATGCTACTGTGGTCTCTGTATTGTCCTAAGCACTTACAACCACTTTTCAGCCTGCTGATGTTTTGAACAAGACATAATGTGAGTCTGCTCATCAAACAGTGGAGAAGCCAGATGATAAGATCAGATTGCATGAGTGTACTGATTGATAACAAGACAATACACTATTGGGTACAGGATTCCACTACTGTTATAGTTCAGGACCTTACGCTACGTATTTTCACTTTTCTTCATCTTATCGGACTTAGTCGTTTCCACTTCAAAAAGTCACGTAACCAAGTCACCTGACTCACCCCCTTTTAGATCACGTGACATTCTGCTCTTCCTCGTCACGTGACCTCACACGTGACCGTGGGATAACACGTGACTCGAGTCTAGGCCTAGCCCAAACTCTCGTCTTATCTATGATGTCACGCCTCACGGTTACCTTGCATTTCCCTCATGTCTTCTTATCTTGTTCATTCTCACACCGGCCCTCAAGTATTTAGGACTCAGACGACCTACCCTAAAGCATCTTAGTATCATATATATACCGTACCCTCTCGTCGTCTTTCCCCAGTCCTATTCACTTGTCTACTCTCCCTTGGGGGCCTGGACCTTTGACTACCACTCTTTCTACTACCCTTGCATTTGCCGTCTCATCCTCGTAATCAGATGCTACGTCGTTTCTTTGTAACAATCCCAACGTCTACCTTCACCATCGTCCTCATCGTTGTTTACGACACCGACTCATCCTCTATTGTCACCATAAGTTCACGCGTCCAACCTATTTGCTAGGTTGTACTTGTTCAGGTTCTCAGACGGTTTCAACTACTAAACTGACTGAGCTATTGAATGCTGAGGAGAGCATGGAAGGTCTCTTTATCTGCAAAACCATTGATGATGAATTCTCTACTGATGTCCAAACAATTGTTACATTCCAAGCATGATGTAAAGCAAGGATCCAATAACCAATTGATAATAACTGTGTAAAGAAGGATTTTCTTTACCTTCATTTGGTCTTGGAATATAGCCAGTAGGTAGAGGAACATTTGTTTCTTTACAGTTCTCTTGTCCAAATCGCTTTACAACTTTAGAGGCATATTTGTTTTGATCAAGGATGAGGGGTCATTTAGATCTGTCTCTAGTAATACACATTCCCAGGTATTCTTTGGCTTCGTCAATGAAACTGGACAAGAACCTTATTGAGAGAGTAGAACCTTCCATTAAATGGTAGATTGTATGATCAAAGAGATAGACATGATTTGCTGATGGCGAGTGTCGATGATAATGTATATGGTGACGTGGAAGTTGTTGAAGGGAATGTGAACGAGAAACATAAAGAGCATCCAATGATGAGGATGAGACAGCAAAGTGCTTGGATATGAAAAGGATAACAAGAGTGGTATTCGGATGCGTAAGGCTCCTGAGGGAGAGAATACAAGTGAATAGGACTGGGGAACAGACGACATAGAGGTACAGTTTATATATGTAAGTAGAAAACTTTAGGGTAGGTTGTCTGAGTCCTAATTGATTGAGAGCTGGTGTGAGAGATAGAAGAAAAGAAGTAAGATAAGGAACATGCATAGGCAGCAAGGTGTCCATGTGATATGACCTCATAGATAAGATGAGAGTCTGGACTGGGTCTGGACTTGGGGTCGTGTGGTTCCCATGGTCATGTGTATAGATCATGTGATGAGGAAGAGCAGAATGTCACGTGATTGGAAAGGGATAAGTCATGTGACTGTGAAAGTGAAAATATGTTAAGTACGATGAATGAAGAAAAAGTGAAAACATAGCGTATGGGTCCTGAACTATAACACTACCCCCCATGGATGGGAAGCAACAGGAAGAGGAAGAAGTTTTCCTACTGGTGGCTTTGACGAACCCTTTGTGAGGGAGCACACCTGACAGTGTTCAATGTAAGTGGAAATGTCTTTGACAGCGCTGGGCTATTAATAAAGATTTTTAATAGAAGAAATAGTATGGTCCCTGCCAGGATGACCAGCAATTGGAGAATCGTAAAAGATGGAAATAAGTTTGTTTTGAAGGGAAGGGGGCACAAAGATGATGCCATTAGAATTTCTGAAAAGTCTGTCCATCATGTAGTATTCATATTCGTTAACTGCATCAATGTTTAACCTAGAAGATTCCATACATAATTTAGTTTCAAAGTTCAGAGTGAGAGATATGGAAGAGATGGCTTGTACTCCAGTGAAGCCAAACCCTTTATCGTTTTGATCTAACTCATTAAGAGTCTTTGTTTCTGAAAGTATGGGGTTTTCTATTTTTTCAATAATTAGTTGAGCAATGCAGTCAAATTTGGAGACATGGAAAAGAGAATCGGAATGGTTGAAGAGACTTACATCGATTTCTCCCTTATAATCAGCATCAATGACTCTAGCCATGACATTGATTTTATACTTGAAGGCAAGGCCTGAACGTGGTGCAATTCTTCCATAGGTTCCGATCGGGAGTTGGATCTTGATATGGGTGGGGATGAGTGTCTGATTGTGAGTGGGGATGTCAAGATCTGTGGTGGAATACAGGTCAAGGCCTGTGGCAGAGGAGGAGCCCTTTGAGGATAAGTGGGCATCAGGGGAGGTGAGCTCAACAGGAATAGATAAAGAGGAAGAACAGAAAACATTAAAGGAAAAACTGTGATGTTTTCATTTAATTTATCGATGGCATCACCATGATCAGGGTGACAAGAGAGGGCATTGGCACATCCATTTGTGTTGCTGGGTTTGTAAATGAGTATATATGTTATAGTTCAGGACCTTACGCTGCGTATTTTCAATTTTCTTCATCTTATCGGACTTAGTCGTTTTCACTTTCGCAGTCACGTGACTCTGTCACATGACTTAACTCCCTTTAGGATCACGTGACATTCTGCTCTTCTCCGTCACGTGACCTCACACGTGACCATGGGACAACACGTGACTAGAGTCTAGGCCCAGTCCAGACTCTCGTCTTATCTATGATGTCACGCCTCACGGTTACCTTGTGTTTCCCTCATGTTCCCTTATCTCTTTCATTCTCACACCGGCCCTCGAGTATTTAGGACTCAGACGACCTACCCTAAAGCACCTTAGTATCATATATATACTGTACCTCTTCATCGTCTTTCCTGAGTCCTATTCACTTGTCTACTCTCCCTTGGGGGCCTGGACCTTTGACTACCACTCTTCCTATTACCCTTGCACTTGCCGTCTCATCCTCGTTATCGGATGCTACGTCGTTTCTTTGTATCAATCCCAACGTCTACCTTTACCATCGTCCTCATCGTCGTCTACGACACCGACTCGTCCTCCGTCATCGCCATAAGTTCACGCGTCCAACCTATTTACTAGGTTGTACTTGTTCAAGTCTTGGTCCTGTTTCACTTGAATAGGACTGCCCAAATCCCTCGCTACGTTCCTATCCTCTCATCGTTTATGCGCACTCATTATCTGAGCCGATACGAACGTCGCCAGGAGCTTCTTGAACGACACTACGCCACACAACCCGCACAAACTCCACCACCCGCCAACTACCTTCTCGAGATCGAGAACCGTCACCCAGCAAATTACCTCCACGGTCTAGGAGACTTTTTGGGCATCGATCCAAACGACGACTATACTCCAATTCCATCCCGCGTACCGTCTCCCGCACCCGAGTTCCTCATCATCGACGAACTACTCGGTCCGGTCGTAGCTGCGCCGGGATTCCCGCTACCAGAACACCTTCGTCGCCCCTGCTCTCCTTCTCCCGTCAACTCTCTTTATCGCCCCCGCACTCCCACACCTGCTCCTGCACCTCGCCCCGCTCGTCGTCACCGTCAGAGATGCACCTTCGGCCGAAACGTCCGTAACATCCGTGCCGAAGAAGCAAACAACCTCTCACGATTGCGCCCTCGGTCGACACTTCGCCGCCCCGCTCGGTATCTAGCCTAGATATCTCTTCCCCATCTATCCCTCCCTCTTCTCCAAGGATGACTGCCGAACCTGACGGTCCAACATGGCGTGACGTCATCAACGCCATGCAACTCATGAACGAGACGTTGCGCCTCTTGATTCAACAAGGACAAGCCGCACTGCTTCCACGTCCTCGTGTTGACGCGGATGGCGAGCCCCTTCCTGATATTCCTTTCACCTCTACCCGCATCCCCTCCAAACTCATTGCCGAACCAGGTACCTGGGACGGAAACCGCAACACCTTCCGAACTTGGTGGGTGAAAATCAATACGTGGGTCCAATGTCACGACAACCTGGACAACCGCCAAAAGTCGGCCGCCGTCCTCCTCCGCATGACCGGCAAGGCCGAGAACTTCGCCTGCATTACAATGGAAAAGTATGTGGCTAATGCGGAAGAACTCCTCAATGGACACCTGGCGTGGCCCGCCTGGTCCACATTAAAAAAGGAAATAGAGGACTTCTTTCGAATCGAAGTTCTTAAGCAGGAGGCATACCTCAAGCTCTGTTCTTTACGACAAGGTAGCCTCCCTATTGAGATTTTCACGCAACAATTCGAATTGTTGCGAAAGGATGCGGACATTGACGAAACAGACGCCACCGCACTTCGACTATACAGGGAACGCATGGACTACAACATATACTTCCAACTATCCATGCGTGTCCCCGCAATCGAAGACACGCTATCGTCTTGGCAACTCGAGGCCGATACCATCGGCAAAAAATTCAATTATATGCGCCTGGAAAGGCAAAATCTCCCTACCCGCCCTCAGAACGAGCCCCGATTTACTGAGGTCGGTACACAGCCTGGTCGGGGGGCACCGATGGACACGCGGGCTGTCCAATCGACAACCGAAACCCGCAAGTGTTACAATTATAACAAGGTTGGTCACCTATCGGCCAACTGCAAGGAACCAAGGAAGCCCCGTGGCCGTCCGGTCTTCGACCCCACCACGGGCAAAACAAGGTACATCCCGCCGCGATCCAACAATCGCTAAATTGAATTGGCCCCGACCACCCACATCGCCGCCATCCCCTCCTCTCCCGCACCTTCGACACTCTCATCTGCCCCACCATGGCAGACAGATGAAGCAAAGGCATTTTATTTCGACATGTTTACAGCTCAAGCCCGGCAACTAGCTGCCGACGGACTTAAGGGAAAAGGCAAGGCCGAGTGAACCAGGGAGGTGCTCACTCGGCGACGGACCTTCATACTTCTTTTTCATATTATTCTCTTTCCCCTTCACATAATCGTTTTGCTGTATTAGGGGAGATGGACGGTGGGTCGGTAGTTGACAACTCATCGAACTTTGTTTTGTCCAGTAGTTTCTCTTTGCCTTCGGAAGGAGCGCCTCACTTGAGCGCGGCACCCAAAGTAAAACAATGTGTGCTTAATTCTCCTTTAGAAAAAATAAAAAATACTTCGATTAAATCTTTTTCTTCCAAATCCTCCCCCACTAACCTTAACCACAGGACAATCCCCGAAGGTGATGAATTCGACATCACAACTCACGTTTATTTTCAGAAAAACGACCAAAAATGGAAGAAAACAATCGAAAAAGCTCTGCTCGACTCTGGCGCCTGCCAGACTTTTGTTGACAAAAAATGGGTAACATCACTAGGTATACCCACCAAAAAATTATCTTCCCCTCGTTCTATTTCTAACGCCGACGGCTCAACGTCGTCTCACGGCAACATCACAGACTATGTATCCATTGTCTTATCCTACCAAGGTCACTCTGAAGGAGTTGACGCCTTGGTAACAAACTTAGGCACTCACCATATTTATCTAGGTTACGATTGGTTTAAACGCCACAACCCCCTCATCGACTGGGTTGAAAAAACAGTCAATTTTAATCGCTGCACACGTAACTGTGTTACGATCAACGCAGCAAATCTCACACACGGCATCTGGAATGCATCCATCCGATCCATTGAGGAAGGACTAGCCGAAAAAGTCCCACCTCAATACCACGAATTCCTCGACGTGTTCAGCAAACAAGAATCACAACGAATGCCGGTCCGCAAACCCTGGGACCACGCCATCGACCTCAAAGCCGACTTCATACCCAAAAAGGGTCGGGTAATCCCTCTCTCTGACACTGAACTAGACGAAGTTCGTAACTTTATAGCTTCCGAGCAAAAGAAGGGCTACATCCGCCCTTCCAAGTCTCCTCAAACGGCACCAGTATTCTTCATTCCAAAAAAGACTAGTGAAAAACGTCTTGTTATGGACTATCGCTATTTAAACGAGGGTACAGTAAAAAACTCATACCCTCTTCCATTGATTTCCGCACTCGTCAACCGCCTTAAAGGCGCAGACAAATTCACTTGCCTCGACCTTAGGTGAGGATACAACAACGTCCGCATCAAAGAAGGCGACGAGTGGAAAGCCGCGTTTGTAACGCTGCTCGGGGCTTACGAGCCCGTGGTAATGTATTTCAGCATGACTAATAGTCTGCCAACTTTCCAGCAGATGATGAACGACATATTTAACGACATGTACGCCGTCGTCATTGTCTATCTGGACGACATGTGTATCTATACCAAGGGTAAAACGGATGACGAGCATTCCAAAGTCGTCAAGGAAGTTCTACATCGCTTACGCGAGAACGACCTTTACGCTAAACCCGAAAAATGTGTCTTTAATGCTGACAAAGTTGACTTTTTAAGCATGACAGTATCCGCCGAAGGTGTCGGCATGCAAACAAAAAAAGTAGACGCCATCCTTGACTGGCCAGCGCACACGAAACTCAAACATCTTCAATCCTTCCTCAGTCTTTGTAATTATTATCGATGTTTTATTAACGGTTTCGGACAGATTGCCCGCCCCCTAAACGACCTCACAAAGAAAAACACGCCGTACGTCTGGGGAGAGGCTCAGCAACAAGCGTTTGACACGCTCAAAAAACAATTTACCACCACGCCACTTCTGGCATACCCTGATTCCTCCAAAGACATGCGCATTGAAACTGACGCAAGCGACATCGCCACAGGGGCAGTATTGTCGGTCTTAGGGGAGGATAAGTCTTGGCGCCCATGCGCTTTCCTTTCACACTCTTTTTCTGCTGCCGAGCGCAACTACCCCGTCTACGACAAAGAGTTGCTTGCGATTATACGCGCTCTTGAAGAGTGGCGTCATTATTTAATTGGGAAAGCTAACTTCGAGATTTGGACAGACCACAAGAATCTCGAATACTGGAAAAAGCCACAAACGCTTTCTGGTCGCCAGGCGCGATGGCATGAACTCCTCCAAGAGTTCAATTATACGTTGATTTATAAGCCAGGTAACACTAACGGACGTGCTGATGCGCTGTCGCATCGTCCTGATCATGGCGATGCAATCGATAAATTAAACGAAAACATCACCGTCTTCCCTTCCGACGTCCTTCGTTCATCTTCTTTATCTATTCCTGTCGAGCTTACTTCCCCAGACGCCCGCTTACCCTCGAAGGGTTCCTCTTCCGCTGCAGGTTTCGACCTGTATTCTACCGAGGATCTTGACATCCCCGCCCACGATCAAAAACTCATCCCCACCCATGTCAAGATCCAACTCCCCCTCAGTACCTATGGCAGAATTGCACCACGATCAGGCCTCGCCTTCAAACATAAAATCGATGTCATGGCCGGAGTCATTGACGCCGATTATAGGGGAGAAATTGGTGTAATTCTGTTCAACCACTCCGATTCCTCTTTTCACGTCTCAAAGTTCGACTGCATTGCACAACTAATTATTGAAAAAATAGAAAACCCAACACTTTCAGAATCAAAGACTCTTGACGAGTCAGAACGCAATGAAAAAGGGTTTGGCTCCACAGGAGTCCAAGCCATCTCCTCCATGTCTCTCACTCCTAACTTTGAAACTAAATTATCTATGGAATCTTCTAGACTAAACGTTGACGCAGTTAACGAATATGAATACTACGCAACGGACAGACTTTTCAGAAATTCTAACGGCATCGTTTTTGTGCCCCCTTCCCTTCGCAATGAACTCATTTCTCTCTTTCACGATTCTCCAGTCGCAGGCCATCCAGGCCGCGACCGCACCATTGCGTCGATTAAAAAATTCTACTGGTGGCCTGGCGCAGCCAAAGACATTTCTACCTACGTCGAACACTGTCAGGTGTGCTCCCTCACAAAGGGTTCGTCAAAGCCACCGGCAGGAAAACTTTTACCGTTACCAGTTTCTTCTCATCCATGGGAAGATATTTCCATTGACTTTGTCACCGGACTTCCCCTTTCCTCCGGTTTTGATTCTATAGGGGTTGTCGTGGACCGATTTTCCAAAGAAATTGTTCTTTTTCCCTGTATGAAAACCACTTCTTCCTCGGACTTAGCTTCTTTATTTAGAGACCACGTTTGGTGTCTCCATGGACTTCCTAACACTATTCTTTCCGACAGAGGACCGCAATTCGTATCGGAGTTTACCAGAGAGTTGCTGAAAGTCCTGGGCATACAGCAGAAGCTGTCTATGGCGTACCATCCACAGACGGACGGACAAACGGAACGGATCAATCGGGAGATCCTCGCATATCTACAAGCCTACGTGGCAAAAAACCAGGATTCTTGGGCATCGATGCTGAAGATGGCCCAATTCGCACACAATAACGCTATCACAACGGCAACCGGTACTTCGCCGTTCGCAGTCACACGAAACTATACGCCTCGCATGGGAAGCGAACCCACTACGTCCACTAAAACCCCTGGGGGGTCATTTGCTAAAACCCTCGGACGTTCCCA
>JBBPRT010000370.1:0-12762 GCA_038093175.1 Boletus hoseneyae
TGGCCTCTGAATCGAATATACACAACCTTTGCTGCAATGCGACCGGCAATGCAGGTACGCCAGGATCCGTAACGATGGCGCATCCGGTTTTCCAAGGACTGCATCGTAAATTCGAAGGCTGATGTAGTATACCATTGCTGGTGTGGAAAGCAGATGCCGGAGAAGACTCACTAGCGCGACCAGTCCGACCGGGCGGTAACTGGTACTGCACCATCGCGTGGAAAAACTTGAAGGAAAAGAGCGGACCTTGCGGTTTAAATATTAGAGATTTGGCGTCCTATACATTATGTTTACAGTTAGATCGAGAGTGTTGGATCGCTTTCGTCCACGTTGGATCGAAAACAGTTGAAAGCAGGTTATGGAGTTTTTGTCACGGTAATTATTATCGGGGACCGAGTAACGGTCCTGTATGTTTACGGTTACGCTTCACCCACATTGGACCGAATTAAAAAGCAACATATGAATTACCCCCGCTAGGTCTACTTGGTCTTTGGGCGGAAATTGGAAGACTCATCAATATTGTAGATACCTTCTCCAAGCCATAAAAGTGCAGATCATTACCGTATCACTCGCCCTCGCTTCGCGGGGATCTTGTTTTTCAACAGGTGTTGAATTGGACTGCCAGTGGAGCTTCGGAACATTTGCTTGTGTGTGTGGACGGTCTGGTGTACCTCTGCGATGACCTTGCTTAGTGCAAGGTTAAATGACACTGTCTAGATCATATAGCCAACGGTGGCCGTATCGCGACAGTAGTTGGCTTCTTCAATAGAGGTACCACCACCCGTTTGTAACGGTGGCCTTCCCAATAGGCAAATATTGAAACCAATGACCGACAAGTCGAAACCCGCCGAAACTGTTGCCATTGGCATGTCCTTATATTGAGGGTATCGATTAGAAGAAAAAAAACGCTTGCTAGACCGAGCCGATGGCACGATCGGGTGCATGTTCTCTTTTTCTCTCCACTATGCTCAAAACGAATTCAACGGGATCATGATGGCTACGAAGATATCCTTGAGGTAAGGCTTAAATTGATTTTTCGCTGCCATGTAGCCATTAAACGAGCTGCATTTCAGAACCCATACCAGTGTACGTCGCTTCCCTATCCTCGTCGACATTGGAAGGCCGTCCCACCTTCAAGTTTAGTGTGACCATCAGGGTCATCATCGCCGTACAACATTTCCGCTACCTGCGTTGTCGTGTAACACTGTCCAGTCGATTGACGTGAGGTGTCCTCCCGAAGAATGGTTTCTCTGCAACTTCACATCAATTGTATCGCAATTTTTGTTGGCGTTTAGAAGAGGGCTTCGACGAGAGCTATGACATCCGGTGAAGAGGATCATATTCATATTCTCGTTGGTGACTTTTCTCCTATATATCTTCGCTGCATAACGACTGGTCAGATCAGCCATCCATCCGCAAAGATTCACAAGCACCCGCCCTTTCGAACGGCATTTCGCCGCTTACCTCATCACGGCAACTGACCTGCGAGTCGGTGTCCCTGTCTGCAAATCCAAATAGGGCCTCATTGCGATGCAGACACATATGAAGGTACTATTGCAGCCTTACTAGTAGTCCGTCACCCCTCATTCTCACACTCCAGCTTTGCGCCCCCTGGACCACGCCATATAATTAACATGATCCCGCCAACCCCACTGTCTCAGACCCCTCCACATGCTACCACTTTGCCCACTGTTCCAGCGTCTCCTATACCCTCATTCCGATGCAAAATCGGTGAAATTTTGTCTACACTAAATGGAAATGTCACGAAGAGTCAACGGAACCAGCCAACACGCTCCCGATCCAACCTACTACGCTGCTAAGTGGTTCCCCAGTGCACCGGAAAGCGGACGGGCAATACCCTGTTTCAATACCGCTCAACGGGTACCACATTCCCATGAACGGCTATACACTCCTGTCCGGCTTATGGGCTGACTGCCCAGCAGATGGCAGCAAAAACCTGAAGGCCGGCACTTGCTCAACTTAAAGGTTAGGATGTTAACACGGTGATACCATGATACACAGGGCCGTCCTATTCAAAGCCCGTACGTGGGACATTTGGTGCGTAATGCAAAGCTTATTGTGCTGAACCTACTTTTCTTTTTTTTGCGCTTCAAGTCGGTGTCGTAAATAAGGAGCAAACTTGAAGGGGCCAAAAAGCGCGATAAGCAAAGTGATAGGAGGAGCGACTCATCACCACCGGACCACCCTCGTTCTCACCACTGGCAGCACGACCTTCATCTCGGTTCACCATCATGATGCCACGGGCGTCAGACCAGCTAGCTTTATTTGTGCAGCATTTTTTTTTTTTTGGTAAAGCCCATTACATTCTCTGAAAGCCCGAGTGCGTCTGTTAGCTGGAAAACGATAGGTACTAGTTGGCTACCAGTTGGCTACCATACTATCAACGAAAAGCAAAATTGAGGTTTCCTACCAATACGTTAAGTCGGTTGTTAAGTCGTAACTCACGGAAATTAAATAGCCGTGAGGCACAGATGCTGAGTCATCGCTTCACAAGACCAGTGACAAAGATCCAATAGATAATATCATATCCCCGCCGTTATCTTGCGATCTAATCACTGATCATAAATGTGTTGCAGCATTGAAGCAATCATATTTCGAAACATTGTAGTACTAGTGAAATGATTTCGAGCGACCGAGCCGTAACTACTCCCCCCCCCAACTGTAACCACTGGGGCCGCCTACTGGAAACATTGGACTTTCGTATTCTTCAAGTTGCTCAGCGGATGGAATGAAAACTCTGTGTCGGAGCTTTCGAGGTGAAAGTTCATTACCTTTCATGAGACTTTGTTTTTCCCTGACATATACAAAGTGTCACCGACAAACCTGTGCTGAGAGAAGTTAAACACTTACAGACCGCGTTGATGAAGCCATTTCAGGCGGGAGGTAAGGATTGCACTAAGAGGGGGGGTAGAATTACAGGTGATAATTGATTGCTTGCAAGTCGGACACGAGTTCTATATCAATAGCTTTGCTGACAAGGAGACGTTTCATGCTATATTGAACTACCAGTAGTAGATCCACTAGCACGCCGGTTCTGTAAAGACTAATCAGTAGTTGATCTACTAGTATTCTGTCACGATTAATGCACGTTGATGGGCCAGTGGGCCTATGATGGGCCGCTGATTATCGATGCAATGAATCAGATTACACTTCGCCACTTGAGATGGTCCGTACATAATAGATTAAACCATTTTCAGCAACATTTGTTAAAGTGATGTTACACCATGCAGAGATGTCTCCCCAATGGAGCTACACATAACTTTAGCCAATAGAACGTAGGTAAGTTTGGTTGCTCGGCAACACAATGGTATTTTCTGGTTTCCTCGGCTACCAGTTCACTGATGTACTACAACTTCAGCTTACTCGTCGTGGCTTTCAAACCGACTCATTTCTGTTCCAATAGTACAAGGCTCGAAAATCCAACACCTCAGGCTGTTGAAACCTGCAAGCAAGGTCCCCTGTGGCGAGGCCGCACCTGAGTCTGAGAAGATGTTCCTAACTTGATGCGAGCAATGAGGGTGAGTGATATGGTAACAATCAAATGCATCTAACCATTTATTGATGAGTCCCTCGATTCGCGCCAAAGATCAAGCCTGAGTAGACCTACATCTAGAAAACCAGCCGAGCATAATGCTACACTATTCGCCCCATATATAGAACTTGGTGCAGTCAAGGGCACTCTAGTCCAATCAGAGTCTTCGCTAACCCTCGCGAGAGTATTCAGAAACGTAACGTAAGTAGCTGTCTTTTCCTGATGTAGCAGCTAAGCGAGGTTGGTTATTCGTTGTTTTTCGGTTCAACGTGGGTGAAGTGTAACCGTAATTTAACATACAGGACCGTACTACAATGTACTACTACTATCACCCAGTCCCTGGGTATTTACATAAATCGCATTGCCCTGGCAGGTCCGAGTTCTTTCAGCTGTGCCGCTTTTCGGTCCAACGTAGGCGAATATCGTAAGTATATAGGATCCCCAAATCCCCCATATTTAAACCGCAAGGTCGACCCTCCTGCCCTCCCAGCCAGATCACTATCATGGTGCAGATACCACCCGGATTCGTCGAGCTAGCGCGGCTTCTCCCTCGCCTGCTTTCCGCGCCAGCAATGGCATACGTCAGTCTTCGGATTTACAATGCCGTGCTTGGACAACCTGCTCCCCGATCAGTAAAGATCCTAGCATATATACTGGCGTTGCCACTCGTATTTGCGGCAAAGGTCGTGTATGTTGGAATCAGAGACCGCAGGGAAGCAGCACGTCGCGGCGCGGTTATGCCTCCGGGCATAAAATCCAACTGGCCAGGGGCGTTGGACAAGCTTTACCAGCTCTTGTGGAATTACCGTAATGGCTATCTAGGTGAGTCCATCTGTACTTTAGGACATCCTCCAACGCGGGTGTATTAATCCGTGGGGCTCTAGGTGAATGTCTCGACCAACAACGTGAGGAAATCGGAAATACGTTCAACTTTTGGTCGTTGTACGAAAACAGGGCAAGCTGTCTTGGCTGTTGACATTTGATACGAGCTAAACGACCTGTGATAGATATTCACCTCAGAGCCTGAATACGTCAAGGTGGGCCACCTCCTGATTGTTTTTGTCTCAGCTATGTAATGTGTATCACAAATCCAGGCGATCCTCGCAACGCAGTTTACGTCTTTCGTGAAAGGTGAGCCATACACGCGGCTGTAGCTGATCCTCAGATGCGGCTACTAAGAGAGCTTTCACAGGACCCACGCACCGCGACAAATTCAACTCCTTTTTTGGGACCGGCGTGTTCAATTCTGATGGTACGTGCCTCTAAAAACAAGCTAGTTTACTCCCTGTGCTCATCGCTTTATTATGGGCAGGCGAGGAATGGAAGTGCGCACTGGACGCGTTAGTTTGACCGTGTGGTGTGCTCATTGACACTTTGCAGATATCATCGTGCGATGACCCGTCCTTTCTTCGCTAAAGATCGAGTCAGCGACTTTGAAATCTTCGAGAGAAACGCCCAAAACCTAATCAATCAGATGAAGATTCGCCTGCGTGAAGGATATCCCATCGACTTTCAAGATTCGGTGCAGCGTTTCACGATCGATTCGGCGACCGAGTTTCTGTTTGGAAAAGACGTCCGTACCCTCTCGGCAGGCCTCGTCTACCCACCATCATCCCCACTGTCCAAGGATCCGGCGTTCCAGAAGCACCCATCTAATCGGTTCTTCCGCGCGTTTATGGATGCGCAGCTCGCCGTGGCCTTTCGTGCCTACTGTGGCGCCAACTGGCGCTTCGCTGAGTTTTGGGAAGATAAAGTCAAAAAACACTTGGCGATCTGCAAAGAATTTTTTGACCCTCTCATTGCGAATGCGGTCGCGAAGAGGCGCGAACAACGGGGTCTCGGCCTTGACACGAAGGAGACCACGGACTACGTCCAGGAGGGAGAGACACTCTTGGACCATCTGACGAAATGCATGGATGGTTGGTGATCTTCATACTGCAAAGCAGGTGCTTTTGTTGATGGATTGACGCAATTCCCAGACGAAACGATGATCAGGGACGAGACGCTCAGCGTCCTGACGGCTGGCATGGATCCAGTGAGTGCGATTCCGGGATATGACATTAGTGAATCTCGTGCTGATCACATCACTCCAAGACTGCTGGCACGTTGTTCTTTGGGGTGTACATGCTCAGTCAGCATCCCAATGTTCTCGCACGTCTGAGAGAGGAAATCATTGCCAAAGTTGGTGTCTCTGGTCGGCCGACTCATGAAGATATGAGAGACATGAAGTATCTGAGGGCGTTTATAAACGGTGCGCAGCGCACGATCACCTCTCAAAACAAGGATACTGATCTGGAGCGGTTTTGTCAGAGCTCTTTCGATTATATCCAGCCATGTACGTTGTTTTTTTTTTTTCTCATGGAATAACCGATTCTGAATTTGGTGTAGTCCCTTTAATATGAAGTAAGATCGTGTGGCTGCACATTCTCGCTCCTTGCGCTGATTGCACCACAGGGCATCGACTGAAGGACAGGTATTGCCGGGAATAAATGGTGGCAAACCGCTGTATATTCCCCCTAAAACGACGTGAGCCCGGTTATCAAATCATACCTCGTGGTCGTACTAGACTTACCCCGATTTGTTCAGAGTCATCTGGTGTCTCTTCCTGATGCAACGCAGAAAAGATTTGTGGGGCCCTGATGGTGAGTGCACCTGACAGCGAACATGACCTTTATTTATTTACTCCTTTCCCAGCGGACATCTTTGATCCTGATCGTTTCATAGACGAGCGCCTGCACAAGTACCTGATTCCGAATCCGTTCATGTTTATACCGTTCAATGCCGGACCGCGCACCTGCCTTGGTCAACAGGTCAGTCAATTGACCCATCGTGGTCGTCGTATGATCATATCAACTGATGCAATGCACCTTTCAGTTTGCTTACAACCAGGCGTCGTATTTCCTCATCCGAATGTTGCAGTCGTTCGATGGTGTCACGTTGGACGAGGCGACGCAACCAATGCCTCCAGCGGATTGGGCCCAAGCCAAGGGACGTAAAGCATTGGAGAAGGTCCTTTTGAGGTCGCACTTTTCCATGTTTATCGAGGTGCGGGGAGATTCCATCTTTTGACAAATCCACCGTACTCACTGGCTGCCACTACAGGGTGGTTTGTGGGTCAGGTTCAAGGAAGCTGATGTTGTTGAGTCGGCCGACTAGTATCCACGATCGACGCTGCCCCACGACATTGTAGGATAAGATTGTATAGTCGTTCCAGTGCTGCGAGCACGCGAGTAGGAATAGAATTGTCTTTGTTCGAGTGGCCGTGACCCCGCATCTTTCTCTCTGCAGCCGAGTCACGTAGCGACGAACAAAGATGTCTATATGTGTGCCCGGAAGAGTGGACCCTGCGGTTCAAACATTGGAGATTGGGGGTCCTTCACATTGTCAATGGTGTGTCGAGAATGTGGAGCCGTTTATGCTGAGGGTGAGCAGCAGTTGGACCACTTAATCTTTGGGGATCAGTACATGGTACACTCTGTCAGCACGTTGAAAATACAGACTGATTGCTTCACCAAGCTGAGGAGATCGTCTCGCATACTGTCCAGATCTAAGCCTGTCTATCGTCCCGAAAATTGGCCCTCTCGGCATAACCATGCTGATGGTTTGGTAATATTCCCATCCAATTTTTCTTTGTAGAAAAAGACGTACACTTTGCCCTCCGTCGGTGCCATGATAACAAAGTCACGTCAGCAACCCCAATTCATGCTCCAACAAATTTCAAATACACATCCAGCACATCTCTTCATTACCCTGATCATACGTACTAATAGGGCGGGCTGGTATGGGAATAGTTTGGTACCTGCCACCCACCTTCTTGAAGATTCACAAAATTCCGAGTGAAATGTTAAACATTCAATGTTTGTCACGAACTATCCGTATCTTGTCTGAATCCAAACTGGAATGCATAATCCCAGGCACGAAACAATCAACACCCTTGGATTTCAGGCATGAAGCCATGAGGCAGGACTTATCAGTTATGGCATGCAACAGCTTCTTTTACTGTACCAAAACCTAGCTGAAACTTAAAATTTCAGGGATGTCATTAGAGCTGACATTGCGCTCGTAACCTAATTAATGCAGGGCAGGTGGTTGATGTGTACTGGATTATGCGCCTTGACAACCGGCAACAGAATGGTCATCAACATTGCTGTAGATGACACAGCTGATAGCAATACCCCCGTCAACAAGATCTTTTCAGTGTGTATGCCCATGACATGATCTGTTAAACCAAGGAATCCATTATTTTTGAATTGTGGAGTAAACAAAAGGCTAAATTTACATAAATGGAATTAACACAGTGTGCAAACTTCACGACTCCTTGGCATAACTAGCCTCCTCCATCCTGACCCATAAGCCGTCCTGGATCATCGGGTTAGAAACATTCAGGAGAAAAAAGCGATTCCAGAACACTTACTTTGACATACAAGGTGAGGTGACTTCGCATAATCGCCTTTTCTACAGACCTTCGACCAGGAGCCTTCGCCCACTCAGCGGGTGCAAGTGTCTGTACATCCTCCGCAAGGGAAACAGAGGAGAAACTTTGGAACAAGCGCACGAGGAAGTAAGACACTTCATTGTACGCAAACTAACAAAGTGTCAGAGCATCAGCGGGGAAAAATTGCGCAGTGAAATATCTACCTGTTGACCTAGACAAATTCTTGGGCCAGCATTGAAAGGCAAGAAAATGAACGGGTTGGGAGTCAAGTACTTGTGGAGCCGTTCATCGAGGAACCGATCAGGGTCGAATTCCTCCGCTGCAGGAAACACGAATGAGCACGAAACACGGAGAGGACGGTAACATCTTCACCATCTGGGCCCCAAAGATCTTTCCTGCGGTGCATGAGGAGAACTGAATAGGGTACACTGCAATGCCTTGTCTCAACACCAAGACAGCGATGAACATCACCTATGCCTCACCGTGTGTTCGCAGGAATATAAATGGGTTGTCCTCCCTTGGCGGCTGGAAAAACCACAGGTGCGGTTGTCGTTCTAAGGCAACGTGAGTTCAGGGGCGTCATCTGAAATGTGGAGCCGCACCTAGAGTTGAAAGGACTAGAGGATGAGTCGGTCAGTGTTTGTCCTTCGAACGCAAAGGCAAATGTGACTCACACAGCGGGATATAACCGCATGGTCTCTTCATGAGACGTCAGTGAATGATGTAGCCCAAAGGTTCAGTATGACGTACCGTTAATGACTGCCTTCAGATACTTCATCTCACGCAAGTCTTCCAATGTAGGACTTCTCGAGTTACCGACCACAGTCAGGATCTCCTCGCGAAGTTTGTGGAGCGCGTCGGGGTGCTCAGACAGCATCCAAACGGCAAACGTCATGGTGGCCGCAGTCTATCACAGCAGAAAACCCACAGGTTTGAATCTACGGTGCGTGAATTACATAGGAAATGCAACGCTCACCGTATCCCGACCTGCAATCATAATGTTCAAGGTTTCGTCTCTGATCATGGCATGATCTGTAGAATCAATGAATACGAGTGCTTGAAACAATACATGACGAGGTGTCACCTTCTGCGCAGTTGACGAGATGGTCGAGCAGCGTTTCTCCTTCAATGACCTGCTTCTCATTTTTCTCAGGGATCAAATCAGCCTCTTTCAGCGCCCTCTTCTTCGACAACGCTTCTTCCAAGATTGGATCGATGAATTCGCGACAAACGTGCACATGCTTCTTGACACGATCGCCCCATATTTCGAACAGTCGCCAGTGTGGCCCGAAACGTGATCGATGCGAGGTCTCTGATTGCGCTTCAAGGAACGCATGGGAAAACTGATTGGCGGGGTGGTTCCTGAACGCGGCGTTCGTGGAGAGCGGTGAATTGGGGGGATACACAAGCCCAGCAGAAAGGGAGCAGACATTTTTCCCAAACAAGAATTCCGTTGCGGAGTCCAGTGTAAATCGAGATATCATATCCTAGATCCACCAGTGAGTAGACGCAGCGAGGCAGACAGATAGGATTTGTACCTGGAAATCAATTGGATAGCCTTGTTTTAGCCTCGCTTTCACCTGCTCTATGGCGTCCTCAGCGTGTTTTTCAAATATTTCAAAGTCACTGATTCGGTCCTTGTTGAAGAACGGGCGAGTCATGGAACGGTGAAACCTAAGAAGATGGTTTTAGTATGTGGTGGTCTATAGTTGCCTTTTAGCGCACTTCCACGTATCCCCTACAAGGAATGTCGATGAGCACCAAAGAAAGCAAGAACAAGGTGTTCCTACCATCAGAGTTGAAAACACCAGTTCCAAGGAGGGAGAAAGACAAGTCAAAGGTAATCGGCCCTGGGATGAATCGATGACATCTCAGATGGACAGACGTAACTATCAGGCACCGCTGACCTTTGTCAAAGGAGTTAAATTTCGTTGCGAGGATTGCCTAGTAAAGTTCGTGAGAATCAAGAATCCTGGACAAGAACGATGGACTCGCCTTGATGTGCTCGGGCTCTGTCGTAAAAATCTGCAGACCACGTGAGTGATTAGCGACTTGGCTCCTATCAAGGATGGACTTGCCCTGGTCTCCCACAGGACCTTGAAGGTGAAGGTATTCCCATTTTCCTTGCACCGTTGTTCCATTACTTCCCCTGCGGGATGGTGAATGGATCATCTAATCACTGACCTAAATCGTACACACCCAAATATCCACTGCGTAAGTTTTGTGTCATTGCGAGAAGCAAATCCAGACCACCTGGCCACTTGGTGGGTGCTCGAGGGGCCAAGATGGCACCATTCAGTGCAGCCTGACGCTTGTCACGAAAGTCTGTATATGCGACAGAGCAGACGAGAACCAGCGGAAACGATGTCACACAGAGGGATAGCTGGAGCCAGATGGGCATGGGCAGATTGAACAGCGTTGCCCAGAGCTTGATTCCACACAAAGCTATAGCCGGTGGAAAGACTATGCGGTGAGCATTCGTGATGATATACGTGATGACAGGAGGGAGTGAGTCCATGTTCAAGTTGGGCGGATGCCACAGAGGTGTTTCGATGAGGGGCTGACAGTTGCAACAACATGCCACTTCTGAACGGATTTATAGTATATTACGCAAGAGCATGTGTTTGCTTGGTTATTACCGGCGGTGGGAACATCCTTGGCGGAGTCCAGCGGTGGGCGAAGCATGACGGCGTATATGAGTGAATTATAATCAGTAATGACAAACTGGCAGTCCGGTTCCAGAGAGGACATTCATGTGCGGGAATACCTTCTGCGTGGTGGGTTCTTATCAACTCAGAGTCGAGGCTAGCAACCAAGCTAGCCAGTGGTGACGATACTTGGGCACTCCGCACGGCGTGTTTCTTCAGTGACTTTCAAGCATACCGATACCATCTACTTGTACTGATCTACGCTGCGGTAAATCAGAATCCTGTGTTTTTTTGGTGATCTTCACGTCGGTGTTATGCGGGGATAGTCCTACTTTGAGCGACTTCTTAGTACGTGGCGCTCCGGCAGTAACACCACCGGATGGGTTATCAAATTGATGAAACAGATTGATATGGCACTCCTTTCGCCGCATCTGGGACTGAGCTCGTCCCGGGCCTGGATTCCCCAGTACAAAAAGGCTTCCCACCGGCTACAATGCCAGAGACTGGTGATACTCATCGAATGCTGCGAGTGCCAAGAAACATCGTCCTTCCGGCTTTTGGCAGGCACCACATAAGTTGGTTTCAGCCTTTGTAACGTTGATACTGTCAAAAACGGATCTTTTTTTTTGGTTGGTCAGTTACAGTTGCCCTTTCAAGCAAATCCGCCAGCAAGAAACTGATTGCAGCGTGGCGTCTGTAATGCGGCACATACTATGTACACGACATTCCGGCGTTTTCCTCATGCCGTGTATCGCACTGATTGACTTGCAGCCTTTGACCAAAAGCCGCGAATAGCTCGCCAAGCCCTCCATTATATAACGCCACCTGAATTAACGGGTGCAACTACATGGGCCCATCATCGGCCTGGAAGGGTTCTCTGAGATGGCACCGCACCATTCTTAATTGAAATGCCATCGGTCCCTTTGAAACGTTTCGCAGAGTTCGATTTCAGCTGACAAAAAGTTTGGATACTGTCAGCTGGCGACGCGTAAAGGTTCCGGAGGCTATTTCTGGGCAGGTTTGTTACTAGACGAAACGCAAAAGGAACACGCTTACTCAGGGTTCCAGCACGAGTCCTTCAAACCTAGAGACGGTCCTCTTCACTTCTCCTAGCTGGAATATACAAGTCCTTCATTAACCAGGGAGTTGTGGTAATTACCTCCACCATTATCATGCTCTTAAAAATTTAGAGTCTCGTTTGAGTCTCGTGAGCCATGGTATGATGTATATCGAATGTTCCCACTTGCGTCAGTACACTAAATGAAACATGCTGCTTTTTTCTAGTTTTGTGGCGTCCCGCACACGCTATGCATATCTATACTCATTTCCGAGTCATGTGTGCAGCGAAGCTAAGATTCACGATAGTCACCGGTAATATATCGCACTATCACCAATATTCCATCCAATTCAAACAGCCTACCTTACAGAGACAATCGTCCTATCGTCTCCCGGACGAATCAAAGGCGGTGGTCGCCGGTGGCGCAATAAAGTGTCTTCTCCGGTCTTGTCATGGAACATTTTTTCATGAAATGCAATCCATTATTTCCGGGTTCAAGTTGGAACTAGCCCCTATATCATCTAGAAGGAGCATCTCAGAATTCTGCCTTAATGATCGCCGGAGACGGGGCGCGGCAGAGCGGACGGGATTAAGCCTCGTGTTTGCGGCATGCAAGGCTCTTCGGTGAGTTCCCCAGAACGGAACTCGGTGAGGAAAACGACGCTTGCGATGATGAGATGGTTGCCGGAAATGCCAATTACCGAATCTGAAGGCTTCTTACTGTCACCACTCGGATGGCATGGCGCCGGTGAGATCCTTGAGAAGAGGAACCATTACTGTAATGTGTTTGGAAGGTCACATCGGGCTCGCAGGGATATAGATTGGGACGTCTGAACTCCGAAGAATGTGGTCAATGTACGAATCTTTTTGAACAGATCATTCCGATACCCCGCAGCTCGTACGATCCGGGATGAAGCTATCAGATCTCCCCAAGACACGTTAGAGACATAATTGGTCTGTACCTGTACCATTTCTGTCCAGTTTCAAATCTCCTAAAATATAAAATAGTGGAGCTTACTGGCAATGGTCTCGACGTTGGGCCACATGCATCCTGGAACATTACCATCCA
>JBBPRT010000371.1:0-12740 GCA_038093175.1 Boletus hoseneyae
CACTTGTCTACTCTCCACTTGGGGCCTGGACTTTTGTTTACTACTCCTTCTCTCTACCTTTGCACTTCGCCGCTTCATCCTCGTCATCGGATGCTACGTCGCTTCTATGTATCTATACCCAATACAATGTTTACCATCTCGCTCGTCGTCGTTTACAACACCGACACACAAACCGTCGTCTCTATTGCTTCCCTCGTCACTCCTGTGTTTACACTGGTTTGACTCGTTCAAGTTCTGGTCCCATTACACCGATGGAGCAAGCACTTACTAGCCAAGTATAAGCCTTAGACTGTGTATGAAGTTGGGAGAACTCCAAGAGAACAAGACTGAGGTTCTCTGGAGTGGCAACAAGCCTTATATACTATCCTACTGTGTGTGTACATGTTTGGTTCCTAGAACTGTACAGTACCTATATGAGGATATACCCTTGACCCATAATGCAAGGCTATGCTATAAGGCAGTGCCACTTGCCGTACAAGCTGTGTCTGCTGTGCGGGTTGTGTAAGGCTATGAGTGGAGATTAAGAAGGCTGTGTGACATGCGGTTATGATCTGGTACAGCCTTTAGGTAAGATCCATTGGTCTGTGCGTAGGTCACGTGACTGGTTTAGGGTAGGTTCCTAGTGGACTTGTAGACAAGCTATAGCGAGCATAGTTGAGAGATAGGGGCTAGCAAGGAAAGTGGCCATAGCGAGTTAGGAAAAATAGGGAAAAATAAGGGAAAAATAGGGAAAAAATAGAGGGATTGTAACAGCTGGTCCTTGTGTTTGAGCTGGTATGCCGAGAAAATATCGAGAAGCTTGTTTACATTCCTGGCCAACATCTGAATCTGTGTGTACAATAAGTCGGCCAACTCAAATTGTTTGTGGTCGTCGAACAGACTCCAGTCATCTAGCTGCTTGTCAGAGTATGAGAATGGTGGAGCACCAGGAGGCAAGAAGTGACCATCAGCATCACAAAGATGGCCTGCAGATGAAAGATGAGGAGTCAGTGGCTAGGAATGAGAAAGGTAGATCATACCCGTCAATTTTGTATGGTAGTTTCGGTAAAGTTTGTCCCTGGGACTGTGCCATTATGAGTCAACAGTCTCACCATTTATGCCCACATGACATGCATGGTTTTCATCTCCGTTTGGCTCAATGCAGTTGTCAGTGTGGCTGGCCCTGCTACTACTCTGAGTTGGATTGGTGGTGTGGTTTGCAAGTAAAAAATCTGGATGGAAACAGTTGATGTGTTTTGTGAGGCCTGACTGATTGCCAAACCATTGTCTACAGGCTGGAAATTTACACTAAAGACGGATGGGTGTGTTGGTATGGCGGCTTGAGCGGGCCAAGGGAGTGGACATGGTGTTTGATGAACCCTAGTTTGACCTTGTGTAAATATATAAGGTTAGCACTGACAGAATGTTATTTACCGTAGTAGTACAAAAAGCAACAGGGACGAGCTGCAAATTTACACCCTCTTTCTCTTCACCACCACTGTCATTTCTAAATACTCTCAGCATTTCAATTCAGTACACTATGCAACCTTTAAATAAACTCACCAGCACCTCAGGTTCTACTTGGCAGACATAGAAGTCAAATGCTACAAAGCATCTGGGTCTACTGGATGCTCCCAGCAGACGATGCACACATTCAGAAAAGTTAGCTGACGATACACGCAAAATGGAGCTTCAAATGAAGCAGTATAACAATGTCTTACTCACCTTGGCCAGCATTGCTACCGTTGAGGCAGATATGAAAGCAACATAGTCAGTGAAGCGTGTGACGACGAAGAAGGGCGTTCCCTCACCTAAAAGAACCGAGAGCGTGACAGATAGCATCCCAGCTGTTACCTAGTAAGGGCCTATGCCTCTGTAAGTAGCCTTATCACAGTTCTACAATTGGGACTAAAAATGATATCTAGCTCACCTCAATAAAGAAATCAACAAAGAGACCGACCATAGCCCCACTGGACTGAGGCCGAAGAAACCTAGCAATAATGGACTAGGTCTATGGCAATTGCTTGCAGTCACCTAGGCTCGTTGGCTGAGAGCAAAGCAACTGGTGTCAGCAGCAGCCAAGGTTCACAGTGGCCCAGACACTACACAGCCACAGGTTGACAGCTGCAAGCTGGAACAGATTTGGACCTGTGACAAGTAAGTGATACCATCTCAATTACAAATATGTTATTACTAACCGAGTCCACTCTTTTTTTCATCAACTTACTGTGCTCATCATCCAGAACAGAACCAAGGAACAAAGTGCAGGTGTTGGCCAGGGTCAAGCAGTGGATGACACGAGTGCAAAAGAAGCAGGCATCCTCTGCCAGCATGGCATCGTCCACCTCTACCACTAGCACAGCACCTTCCACTGTGCCATTAACAGTGCTCTCTCGCACCATGCAAAGTTCAGCTGCAACAAGTTTGGACAATGAGGAATGCAATGTCAATATGTGCGAAGAAGACGTACTCTATGGTGGATTCAGGGAAGATGGAAATGACAGCCTAGAATGTGAAGACACTGTGAAGGCTAGAGTGGGCAAACATGTAAGTGGAGGATAATGGATTGAAGTGAATTGACACTCCTTTTTTTAAACCTACAGGTTGCCGTTGTGGAACTGACTCAGGTCCCAACCATGCTAAGGGACGGACTGGTAGGGTAGAAATGAAAATTAAGTGACTTCGACATCAATGAGACACTGGCACCCACCTTCAGCATTGGCACAGATGAAACCTGGGAGGGTGACCTCTCAGGTCAGGAGATGGAGCTAGATGAGCCAATGGAGGAGGAAGATAATGGGAAGGGATCCCAGCTGACAGTAAATGTGGGGCGCAGCATTAAAATGACACTGCCAGTGGCAGCTAGTGCTGAGTGTTGCCTCACAGCAACCTCTCACTTCACAAATCAGGTAAGTACTCACCAGCTGATCTTATTGTGATAAGCCACTTACAAATTTAATTTGCAGTCTTGTATCAACGTGCTTGCCCAGCCAGCTAAAAAAGTCATACAGGGCCCAACAGACGGGAACATTCATGCTAGCCACATCTCCATCTCTCCTCCATCTATCATTATCTCAAACATCATGACATTCAGTGTTGTGGAGCATCACTTCAACCATAATAAATAATGCCGAGCCCCATCAAGGGGATGGTTGGGGAGGGATGAGGAGTACGTGGAACGTCGTAAGGAGCCTTTTACTGTGGCATAACAGGCAAGAAGGGAATAGCCCTCCACCAGATGCTCCAGGCGGTTCAGACGTAGGGAACCGGGTAGAACAGAAGTGAATAGACTGGAGGTATCTAGAGTACAGGGTGCGGTATATATATGTAAGGATGCCTTAAGGGCAGGTGTGAGATAAGTACTCTAGGGCCGGTATAGAAGGAGTCCATGCGGTGGACATGAGGTATGATGTCATGATGACATCATTGCCTAGACTATGACGTCGTGGACCTAGACCGCTATGTCAGCATGTCACGTGCCAGATCACGTGACTCTCCTAAGGGTAAGATATAAATAAGATCTAAGACAGATAACCGGATGGTCACGTGACCAGTCACATGACGTTATCTGATAAGATAAGATAAGCGAAACCGTTCGTAGGTGAGGTCCGAGTGTAATCGCAAGTAAGGTAGCTCGTCCGATAACATCCAGCCCCATGGGCAGCACACACCACAGCCATTCCAAAGCCAGCCTGCCGATATAGCTACAGGTTGATGGTAAGTGGCAAAAGGTACTGATGCCAACCTTGCTACTGCGGGCAGGTGGCAATGATGATGTTTGATTCATCACTCACCCAGCAGTGACATACGTTCTGCTGTTCTTTGTCGACTATGACAGGGATCTTGACAGGTCTACGATGGATTTTGACCTGCAAGAGCCTATTGTCTCAGTGGTATGTCTTGATTTCATGTTTCACTTGGTTGATGTTGATGTTGATGATAAATGTCAGGCAAATCAACGCTTGTGCGACTGGCACCACAACATTGGCTCTACCACCCTCGCGATCATTATGATGTTTTTGCAGTGTGCATCCAGTGACCGTGAGGCCAGAGACATGGCTGACATGCTCCTCGAGAGCCTTGTATTCCTCTATCAGGACCTTAACATGAGTAACCCAAAGAAGGCTTTCCGTTCACAGTTCATGCTGCAACTGCTTAATATGGCACACCTCTAGTATGTGAATGGGGCCATGAGGAGCCCCATACCCGTCGTTCCTCCATTGCACAGCTATTGGGGAGTAATTGGTCTATGTGGGGCAGTGGTACGTGCTAAGTGTTGATATGAAAAAAAAAAACACTGACATTGATGATCTAAATATGTATAGCTCGAGTGAGCACTGCAGCTGGTGTCTGAGGGACTGATCATGCACAAGATGATCCTGGCCTTTGAGGGCAAGATTACCACACCAAAAACCCCAGTCAAGGTAAACGAGCACTCTGGTAAGGAAAGACTATGGCATTTGCATTCTCAGCACAGAACTGGGGTACGTCAACAAGGCAGCTCACTGAGCGGGTGAAGAAATGGAAGATTGGAGATATTGCAACAATTATCGACGAAGCACGAGCGACTCCAATGACCTGGTGCTCCAAGCGTGAGGCTGCTTCATCTGCTGCAGACACCGAGAGCCTGAGTGATCCATATGGCGATATCTGTAAGTCTCATCAGGCTGTAATACATTTGCTAATTTTTGTTGTATATATGTTTCAGGATCTCCCTCAGCCTTTCTTGCCCTGCTCATTATCTCCATGCTCAATAGCCCTCCCCTGCCCATTTTTTGATCATTCTATGTCGCTTTCACCCTGATGCTGCCGCTTGTGTATTCCCCACCCCAATACCCCACACTCGGCCATATTTATCTGCTGCACCCTCATTTTTTAGTATGCCCTGGACTTTCGAGCCACTCACCATTTGTTTACTTGCTGTTTACTTATTTTTTTACTCACCATATGGCAGCCAGCATATTATGACATCATGCTTATTCCTGTCCGTGTTACTTGCATGTACTTATTTAGACGTAATATGACCTTATTATCACTTGCATAAGTCAAGCATAATTGAATAAGCATCAAACAAGTAGGATTCCAGAGATGGAACCTACTGATACAAGTGATTTTCTACTTGTTATGAGGTCTACTTAAAAATTACTTATGGTGTAGTAAGTAGTTATAAGTAGTCATAAGTGATATGTTAATTTACTGATGTCTGTGTGCAGACTGTGCAGACTTTGCAGATGGTACAGTTCTCATGGAAACATTACTGTGGACAGTCATGTCATTTATGGGTACAGACTGTATTGCCTATATACAGTTCGTCTACAGTCCGCACAGCTCACACAATCCTCACAGTATGACAGACAAAACTATGAAGTTCGATTTGTACAAATATTATTATCACCATTTACACTCTGTAATTATGCCAGAACAAAAACACATTTACTCGGCCACCTCTGATTGGAAATACCCGAGTATACATACACTATGTCCGGACATATTACAGCACTTTGCAAATCTCTGTGGAAAATGCATCACAAGAAGTTTGTCAGCTAAGGATAACTAAGGCAGGACCCCAAAGGTATTGTCACACATGTGGTTTGTGTGACATGTAGCCAGTCAAGTCACTTTGCTTGCACCATGTTGCCGACACTAGAGCCCACTCAGGATGAAAAAGTCCACACATTCAATGTATCACTGACTGTTTACACTCTCCTCAAGCGGACTACTAGGGGTGTTCATAAAGTGGCCACTATAAAGGAAGAAATATCAGTCAAGGTTAAAAAGTTGCCCTTTGCTATTGATGAGGGCAACTACATTGATTTTCTGACTGGTCTGCTTGAAAAACATGGACAGGAGTAGTACAAGGTGTCAGAAAAATGTTGCTTCCCATTCAAGTATGTGCTGCCAAAGTTGAAAGGGTCAGTTGTTTTTTTAAATCTTTTCCCCTAAGTCTAATGTGTACTAGTCAGTGTTCTGGTGATGGAATGGACATTGACAATGAGTCTGACTACAAAGAAATGGTACAAAAGATACATGAACACAACATCAGCAGTATAAAGATATTCATTGATATGAAGGATGTTGAAAAGCTCCCAACATTGAGTGCTGGCATGATAGATGATGCAGAGGATGAGACTGGGCTCATTGTGGATGCTAGTGCAGTATGTACATTGCAATCACATGCTACTTGGGTACTAATACTATGAATTCAAAGCTCAAAAGATTCAGACATGGATACACATCTCATATAATGGCGCCTTATGCTTCAAACTCGTTACAAGAATGAATTTGAGGATGGGTACACATATGTTGGTCCAATGGGACTGGTTATGCTCATGCCAAGTTTGATGATGGACTGGTGTTGTGCACTGGTAAGTTTTTCTCATTGCTACATCAGAGAAAAACTCTAACACTTTTTGGATACAGGATGAAGGGCATACTATGCTAAGTACCCCACCAAATATTGAGTCATTCAATCTGGTGATGAAAGGGACCCCTCTGCATCCATCCTGAAAGACTCAACCACCTCAGCTGGCAGGCCTGGCACTGCTGAACGGTGTCGACGTCAAGTTATTGACATTGATACTGCTGCTGCAAGCACTCATGAACTTGAGCTCTGGCCTTGTTCAACCCACTGCAGTGGCCACTCAGCCTGGTATCATCACTAGTAACAATCAACCAATGGTACAGCATCCACCCCCAGTAATCCCTCACAAGCCAGCTGTTCAGCCTGTTCTAGTGCCACCACCATTGCCTTCACATCCCAAAAGATTCCTTGCCTATGCTGAAACCCACTTTAGTGTGGAGAATTCAGCCTGCTACAAGGAACCCCTTTGGCTTGAAAACATCTATTCTTACTGATCTGGACAAGAAGATATTGGACAGAATTGGCATCTTGATAGGTGATATTGCTTGTCTCAAAAAATGTAGTATTGCCTGGTGGAATAGACAGGAAGCAAAGCACAAACAGAGCTGCACTAAATCCACATCATTGGACACTGAGCTGACTAGTAATAAGACCTGGATTGCATCTCCACCACAAAAGACAAAGATCACATATGAAAAGCACTATCACACTGGTGGAGGTTGCCACTTTACTGGGCCAATGATGGAGGGAGGTGACACTAATCTGAATGCTCATTATAATCTGTACTACAAATGTGACACACAGAATCAATGGCTTCCCATCCTGCGCAGTTTTGTAGTTATTAAGGACTATGAGCCTGAGGAGGAGGACATTTTTCCACCATTTCAATAGTACTATGTAGATATTTACATAGTATGCTATGCAATATTTCCAGATGCACAGAAGTAACCTTCAGCCTTGTCTGGTGTACTCTGACAAGCATGAATGATTCTCATCACAGATAGATCCTTCTCGTGGCAGCATAAGTAAGCTTTGATTGTTGAAAACGCCTGTTCAATCAGATTGTAATCAGGTGAGTATGGCAGCAAGTAGATAAGTTTACACACTAAGATGGGTCAGTAGAGTATAACACATTGTGATAATTTTACTTACAGTGCATCCCTTCAACCAATGCCTGGATTTCTTCACCATGGTGTATGCAATAGATGTCCATGATAATAATGCTATGTGGGCCAGGGTATGCAGTGGTGTAAGGCATCTAGAAAATGTCAATTATCTCTTGAATGAAAATAGATGTTACATACCACACATTCCCATAAGAATTGTAGAAAACGTTAACCGTTGACCAGGCCCTTGATAATGTCATAGCTGATTATGCCATCTAACGTGATAGTGGGAAGGATTAAGTAATGTACACCATGTATAAAGCACTGGGAACCATAGCAGCGTTGTCCTTGAGTTGACCATCTACAAGAGCAGGATGATATTCTTTGATCCTTCACAGCTTCATCAACAAAGAGCAGCATTTCTGTGTTACATGCTTCCATCCCAATCCGATTCATGTAAAGCATGCATAATTCATCACTCTGCTTGGCAGCAGAGAATGATACTCCTTTTTGTGTGATTTCAAGGTACTGCAGAGCATGGGAAATAGTAGAAATCATAGTGTACACATGGCACTTCTCCCACAATTCCTTTTGAAGCTCATCGAGATAGATAGTAGAGTTCTGTTGGATCATATTACAAATGAATATAATGTCTTTTTGGCTAAGGACATGAGGACATCCAACAGAGCAGGGATAGATATAAGGGCTACAGACAGTATCAAAATTTTTGTAGAGCTAGAGCATATTGTAAACAAGTGTTTTCTTAATACAAAGCACAGTGCAGATGTCTTTGATGGAGTGGCCTTGTTTGTAAAGAATGAGGATCTGGTATTTTGTGTTGTTAGGAACAGTGTGAGTTGGTATGGGTGATGGGTTAGAGGGCAAGCATAACAGCCTGCCACAGCTCACTCACAGAGACATGTTCGGGGTCCTGCCTTAGTAATTCTTAGCTAACAAACTTTTTGTGATGCATTTTTCACAGAGATTTGCAAAGTGCTGTAAGAGTATTCAAGTTTGCACAGGTGGTGATACAAGTGGCAAGTATGGGAGCCAAGCTGACATGCTGCATGTCTGCAGTGCAGTAGGATTCAAACAGAGATTGAAGTCATGCCTTCCCTTCATCATCCCAGACATTCTCCTTGCCTTCATGCCTACATCAACTTTTCTGCAATGTTAACCCTAAAACTCCAACTTGGTTGTGGCAGAGGCAAATCTAGTGCTCTCCCCCCCTCACAGCTTCCTTGCCAGGTCCAATCCATAAAGCCAGCCTATGCAAAGGGCAAGGAAAGGGCTGTTCCACCACAGTCTACTACCAGAGGTAGCAAGACTCAGATCATCTGGGCCCCTCCTATAGCTATAGAAACCACCTCATTCTTGTATGATTCCATCAAATTGAAACCTTATCTGCACCTTACTAAGCAACTACTTGAATGGCTATGGAATAATCTGACAGATCATGCAATCCTTTTCAATGAGAAGATGCAAGGCACTTGTGATGAAACCTTGGCAATGACAAAGATTGCTGGTCTCTGAAGAAATAAGAAAGATATCAGAATTGTAATTACCAAAGCAATTTTCAAGAAGGATGGTGTATATGGTACTGTATATGCTGCCTAGCCAGATAAGTTTGTGATAGCAATAAGTAGTCGCCTTGGTATATATGATTTCTGCTATTTTTTGGTGATTTCTTTTTGTACTGATTTTTTAACAGACTAAAGAAGTGGTACCATGCACATATGTCAACAATGAAGTCTATTGGCCAAGGTATTGCTCCCAACGACCCTAAATACCAAAACCTCCTTAGTAAATTCAGTCCATTAGTCGTCATCACCTGTTCCCCCTTATTGAAAAGGAATTCCATAGAAAAAATCACTGTGGAGTTCCCTTACTGGCATGAGTGTGATCATATGTGGTGTATGATACAAGGCAGTTCAATGCGACTCCCAGAATCAACCAGACCCAGGATTTCCTTTTCATTGTCAATCATGGTGGATCAACTGCCACTGCAACTAGTCAGCACCCTGTCCCGCCAGTGGCTGATGAAGATAATCATGAGCTTGATGAAGAGAATTGTATTGGAGAGCATGATGACATATATATGGGATTTGATCCTGCTGCTACCATGACTGGGCCTGGAGATGAGGGGTCAGCTGATCCCTAGGCTAATGAATCTGGTGACCATGGCCTTTTCAATCCTTGCCATGGTGTTATATATGATGAAGAAGAGAGATCAGAAAATGAGGGACACAATATGGATATATACCAAGATCTAAATAGAGATATAGCCATGGTTGATGCTACACTGGGCACATTTGATGATGAGATTATTCCACTGTAGCCCACTGAATTCTCTGAATATTCTTTACATCAGGTACATTATAGATTTAAGTTGTATGCCCTATTCTAACTGACACAATTTTTTTAGATGGTTTATAAAGGTGCACACCTATTAACTACTATGCCAGTGACATCTAACCACCACCATGCTACATCATGGGACAGTTGTGCTGCATTTCACTCTTCTTCATACTCTCACCCCCCTTATTCTACCTCCAACTTCACTTCTTTGTCTTCATCTTCTCCCACTCCACTTGTACTCTTTCCCAAAGTTCTGTTATCCCCTTTGCTGACTCTGGATACTCTGCTAGCCTTCTTTTAAGAAGAAACCATATATGTTCTATGGGATTAAGGTCTGGAGACTGAGCTGGCCACACCATAACCTCAAAGCCATGCTCAGCAAACCACTTCTTGGCCCTTTTGCTAGTGTGTTTAGGATCATTGTCCTACTGAAAGATAATATCATCTGGAGTTTTGCCAAAATACTCCAGGGTTTGCTGGAGTTCATCCTCCATAATCTGCAGGTAAAGATCAGTATCCATCCTATCATCAATTTTGCATGCCAATCCAACCCCTTCCCATGTCATACAACCCCACATCATCAGAGAACCCTCTTCAAACTTGACTGTTCCTTGTACCAATCTATCATTTAGACCCTCCCTTGCCTTTTTCCATGCCCACCTCTTTTCATCTGACCCAATACGATTAATTTTGGTTTCATCTGACCATATAACTTGTTTCTAGTCCTCTACAGTCCAGTGCTGATGACTTTCTGCAAAGTCCAGTTTAGCCTTCTCATGAGCAGCAGTAAGGTGAGGACATTTCTTCTTTACTACAGCCTTCATGCCTGCTTTCTTCAAATGATGACAAATAGTCTGGGAAGAGAGGGTATGGTTCTTGACATCTTGAAGGGTCTTGGTAACCTGGACTGCATTTTCAGCCTTTCCAGTCCCAATAAGGTAAATGGCATAACACATATTAGCAGGTGTTATAATGGTAGGACAGCCACCAGAGGATTTAGCCAGATTTGGACGAAGTTTAGAGTGAATTCTACTGATGGTCGAGTGGTGTACACCAGTAGAATCAGAGATTTGATGAGTAGATTGACCCAAATCCAAAAAAGAGATGATTTGGTTGATTTGAATAGTAGAAAGGGATTTTATGGTAGTGGTAGTGGATCAAGAGTGGTGTTATGGTGTATTTATGTTGTGTTGAACTTATTATAGGTCACATGACCCAATGCTTATGTCAGAACCTATCAGAACATATCAATTTTGAACTTTGCTAGGTTAGCAACAAAACTGTTACAATAACATGACCAACTTAAAATAGCCATATCTCTATATTCTCTACACCAACTCACATGGCCAAAGGCTCCATAGAAAGCCAAATGTATCTACTTTATTTCGTGTGACTAATGCTAAGCATAATTCCCACGCCCTGACTTTGTATATTGCAAACAATATAAAACTACCAAACATTGCAACAGTTTCATTGCTCAGTGTATATCCATGCCAATTGGGGTGAACAGCTGGTGAATGATGTGACAAAGCATGTGGACTTAATTGTAAGTCCTTTTTTTTTCTCAATCATATTCTCCATTAACACATCCAACAAGTACAAAGAATGTTATTACACAATGTATGGCTCCAACACTGAAACTGGACACAAGAGACCTAGAGCAAGACTAAACCTGACTAGGGGCAGGTTGGACAAGTGAAGAGATTGAGACCATTTGTCGATGACGGGTGTTGATGATAATGTATACAGCGACAGTGAAGTTATTGAATGTTAGGTGGACGAGAAACATAAAGAGCATCCAATAACAAGAATGAGATGGCAAATGCAATGGTAGAAGTGATATTCAAAAAGTACAAGGCCCCCTGTGAGGGAGGTGATATAAGTGAATAGGACTGGGGAACAGACAACATAGAGATACAGTTTATATATGTAAATAAGGAGCTTTAGGGTAGGTCGTCTGAGTCCTAATCGATTGAGGGCTGGTGTGAGAGATAGAAAAAAAGAAGTAAGATAAGGAATATGCATAGAAAGCAAGGTGTCCATGCGGTATGACTTCATAGATAAGGCGAGAGTCTGGACTGGGTCTGGACTCAAGGTCACATGGTTCCCACGGTCATGTGACAAGGAAGAGCAGAATGTCATGTGATTGAAAGGGGCACATGACTACGAAAGTGTAAATATATTAAGTACAATGAATAAAAAAAGTGAAAATATAGCGTAAGGTCCTGAACTATAACACTACCCCCTATTCACCAGCTTTGAGGTCTAGCCTCGAGTTGGTGAATTCCATATAGGAGGGACCGAAAGGAGAGAAAAGAGATGTGAATTGTTCCAGAGAGATCCCACAGATAGGATGTGGAGCTGTGAAGTGAGTTGTGTGAAAGCTGTTGATAGTGTCTTGGGCGTGTTTATGATTAACTGTGGGTTCCCTGGTGTGATCCACCTTGTCCCATCCTTTCCAATGGATGAGGTATTGTAATTTTCCATGGTATAAACATGATTGGTGTTACGATCCCTCTATTTTTCCCCTATTTTTCCATATTTTTCCCTATTTTTTCTAACTCACTGGCCACTTTCCTTGCTAGCCCCTATCTCTCAATCATGCCCACCATAGCTCATCTACAAGTCTACAAGGGGCCTCCCCTGAACCAGTCACGTGACTGGCGCACAGACCAACAGATCTTACCCAATGGCTATACCAGACCATAGCCGCATGTCACACAGCATGACCCACAGCCTTACATAGCCTCTTAATCTCCATACACAGCCTCACACAGCCTGCATAGCAAACATAGCTTGTACAGCAGGTGGCACTGCCTTATAGCATAGCCTTGCACCATGGGTCAAGGGTATATCCTTATATAGGTACTGTACAGTTCTAGACACCAAACATGTACACACACAGTAGGATAGTATATAAGGCTCGTTGCCACTCC
>JBBPRT010000372.1:0-12727 GCA_038093175.1 Boletus hoseneyae
TCCAAGAAGAGTTAGAGATCAGACGACTGTTCCAGCCAGTTACGGTGTGTTCCACGTTGTTATCTGCCACGTCCTCGTCGCCGTCACCGTCGTCGTCGTCGTCGTCGAGGTCGATGTTCAAAACCCAACCAAAATTTGTGGCAACAATGTTTGTATTTGTCGGTCACCACATAAATCTACCTACTCCCGCGCGTTCCATGTACAAAAACACGTAGATCGTCGCACAATTTACCGCTCCATACCACAGGCCTTCAACTAAGAGCCCCACAGAACTCATATCCGTCACCTGAGCCCGTAAAAGAATGTAGGGCACTAAGAAATACCGTGGCTCCAAAAGCGGCGTAGGTAACAACGTCGGAACGATCGCAAGGGGCAGAACTAGGGTCTGCAACAATGTCTGGTCACCAGCTGTCGATGACGTTCAGGGTCAGTGAACTTGTGATCGATAGCACTCAAGCCATCTCACCAACACGCAGCCACCACGCCCATGCGCATGCCTGGTATCCCGGTATGAACAGGTAAGGTACAACCGGATGTAACATGAACACCCGGCGCCATACATAAAAGGTGTAGTGGCGATTATCAGCAAGCAAAAACGGATGGTGGACCCTTTATAATCCAATGCAGAAATTCAGTTGCGGCGATACAAGACAGCAAGTGACGCACGTGAACTCGTGCACCGTAAATGCCATGAGTGCTGAAAGCAAGGCCGTGAACGCAACTCTCCTATATCTAACTCATCAGCGACTTCTCTTCCTTGTCAAATCAGACGGACCCTTTGGTTCCAAACATGCGGCGAGTAACCTCATTTGCAAGTGTCACCGGACCACCGCGACCAAAAACGACTGCAGGCCAACCCATCAATGTCACAAATGCAATAAAGTAGTACAACTGGGGTACATGCAGCACGGGAACGTGGTTGGCCTTGTCGCCTGCAATGTGGTCAAATTCATGGATACAGTAGCATTGCCTCCGAGACCCCGCACCTAGCACGATGCCACCATTCCAAAACACGAATGTGCCAAACAGAACCAAGACAAGTATGTAAGGCGTGAATGGTAAGAGCAACTCTGGAAACGCGGCTGGGGCACTCGTGATTGATTGCAGAAAGTCACCTGAAATACGTGAGAGCTGTAGGAGACAAGTCAAAATGGAAGTCGTATTACTCGCCTGGGCCAGCAGACAAAGCAAGCGGGTCGTGCAGCAGTACATTTCCGCGTCTGAACCGTAAGCGCATAAGCTGACTGGTGGCGAATGCATACATCACCCATACGATGTTCGTTTGGCGGAAAAGACAGCTAACGACACCTAGCTGTGGGATGGCACCAAAATTAAAGGGGTTAGACAACATTTGGGCAGTGAGACACACCATCGCCGCAGACAGATGCCGGTGTTGCATTGCAAGTATGACGGTCAGCAGTACTGAAACAAGACTGGAAACCTCTGTGTAATACAGAAATCCATAAAACCAGGCTATCGGGAATGTGGATAGAACGAATGCTTCGGCACTGGGTGCGAGTAGCGGAGTTGGTGGACGACGTTGATGAAATGCGAGAAGACGTGTGAGGAAGAGCGGGAGGGAGATCAGGGTGACGGTCGTAGTGAATCGCAGCGACGCCAGGTTGCAACGGAGCGCGAACATATGATGAAGCAGGACACTCAGAATGTACCTGCGGTGTCGTTTGATTATATGGAATGGGTTGTAGCGTCAAAACAAAACTGACTGACAGTCCTGGGGGTGTGGTGATCTTTGGGTCCCAAGTCGACCACTCGCCTCTACAATATGCCTGAGCTTGCGGGACATGGAAAGGTTCGTCCTGCCGAAGTACGGTGGTCAGCTACTGCAAGACGAACTTGAGACAAGCATACCATGTACGGTTCAGTGACTTGATTGTTGAATTCCTTCAGTAATGACACTACGACACCACAGTAGACAAGGAAGAGAAATCTCGTGTCTGTGGGCATCTCAGAGCTGCAGCGAACCTTGACCAAACTGGTGGATGAGGAAGTTCAAGTTGGTACTATTCACACACTAGGATGACTACTCTTAATACGTTCAAGTACCTAGTTTGGCAGCGCTAAACCGTCCCAAGCTGGGATAGGCCGTTCTGCTTGAGGTGTGATGCGAGCGCCGTGGCGACGCTCCTTCGACTCTCCATAGTCAACAATAGCAGACTATCACAAGCCTTGTCAGCGGGCGACTCAAACTATCAATAAGAATTCTGCTCACATGCGCAGTTACCCTGTTGTCCCATAATACCACAGTACCAGGCTCCCACTTCACTCTGGCCTGCAGATCACCACTTTTGTCGATATGATCGTACAGGAACTTGAGGATGGTTTCTTCTTCTCGTCAATGCTGGTGGTATGGCATTAATTATGCAATGCCCTCACCCGATTCTTCTCGTTTCAGACCAACGATGCGTTTAGTGAACTGCCTGTTCACATAGAGTGCCTCTTCGCCAGTCACCGGATGACGCCTCACCACAGGGTGAATGTGTTCGACGGGTTCCCGTCTGACTACCCCACCCCGCTTCCCTGAGCGAGAGAAATCAGCTTGTTCGACCCCAGAGTGCACTGCGCTCAAGGTTCGCAGGAATGCGACGAAAGGGGGGGATAGTTTCTTGAGTGTAGACACTTGTGACGCGAACAACGTGTCGCCACCTGTCGTCGGTTGAGAGAGTAAGAAGAAGGTTGTGAGGCCAGGGGGCTGAAGTTCGTAGGAGACGTCGGTGTGCCAGACAGTAGTAGTGATGCTGTCTTGGACTTCAAAGTTGAAAGATGAATTGGCATCTCTGTCGAGGGGGAAAGGTTGAGATACAATAAAGAGGGCCGCAGGAATACTGACCTGTATACTAGATGGATTTGTGGGTAATTCTTTGGATGGCCAGACGTAGGGTGGATGTGCAACCTACATTGGAAGTCATAGAAAACCACAGATGGGTTTATCCGAGCGGGTCGACTGACCTTCCGAAGTGACGGCCCCATTCCAGATAGGCTTCTGGATCCTGGTGGATGAAATCTGACTGGCTCCTGAAGACCATCAAACCACGTCTGGCAACCTATTGATCGGGAATTCATAGTATACAATGCGATTCTGATGACGCCGATGCACTTACCTCTAACGCGAGCTGATCCCTCGCGTCGCCATCGAGATCCGTGAGGCGGATCCCTCGGACCTCCGTACCCAAGTTTGGGGTCAGCTCGACTACGCTTGTTGCACCTTTTAAAAAGGCACGGGGATCAGGGTGTTTGAGAGCACGCGACCCGGGATCGACGTGCTCGAAGGGGGTCAGAGGGGGGTATATTTCCTGAGAGAAGTGGGGCAGAAGGTGAGCATATCTGTACGTATCCTCTGCGACTGTCATGGTGTTAGCGGCGACTGCGACCGTGAGTCATGAATCTCACCGGCTACCGGTATGACCGTGACTCGGATGGTCTTCTGATCCTGCCTTTCCGTATAAGGCAATCGTAGTTTATTGTCCTCCCAGACAATTGACGTTACATAAGCGGTCTCGAGGTGGACTGACAATAAGCATTCCCCAAGCTCGGTCCCTCCAACGCTTTGCAAAGGAGCTATCTGGATCCGCAATCATGATACCTTTGCGCTTTGGCGAGTAGCCCCAGTCCGTTCGCGATTACACACTCCAGTACTCAGATCTCTACACCATGTCAGATCGATATGCCAGGGGTCGCGCCTTTTGTTTCGCGTAAACCACCCGGCGTGCTTCTCCCAGCTTTTTGTTTGCGGTTGACCTTGTCAAATCGGGCCTATTGTCTTGCATTGCGATCATGGACCATCTTTCCATTCCGAGCGCTGTCCGTTTCATTTGTGGTATGCACCCCACGTCTCAAAAGGCCATGAAACCTTGGGACAACAACAACTTCTCCTCTCCCACTGCGTCTTGTCCTCCCTTCTTCCCGAGGACCAGCTTGCTATTCCATACACCGAGCTTGATTCGGTGACGCCATGGGACCCAGACCCTCCAACAGCGCGACCAACATTGTGAACCCGGCTTTCGCTCGCCAGCGAGGCGTACCAGATGTCCCCGAGGATGTCGACTTCCTCATGGAGCATCTGAACGACCCCAACTTTGACTATCATTCCGAGTTGCAATCACTCTCAGATTCTAGCACACAGGTGTTCGACTTTGAGAGGAAGAAGGTCTCCGATACCGGCTCTATCCGTCTCTCCGAGTTCGATGTACAGTCTCGCTCAGAGTCTGTAAGGTATTCTACCGCATCTAGGACAGAGACCACTGCATTCGAGTACAACGAGTCAGTCGATCACCGCCCTTCATGCTTTATCTTTTTTTCTGACTACCCCTCGACAGTGAGTCCCCTTACGCTGAGGTTCGCGCTGCTGTCACTAGCGTCGATGATCCCACAATGCTCGTCAACACATTCCGCGCATGGTTCCTTGGTTTGTTCTTCGCCGCGGTCGTCTCTGCAATGAATCAATTCTTCTCCATGCGATGTCAGTTATCCTCCCTCTATTCTACAATGAAATTGACCCTTGCCATCAGACCCTTCTGTCTTCATTTCCGGTGTCGTCACTCAGTTGCTCGCTCTGCCCTTCGGCAAGCTCCTTGAGCGTGTTCTTCCCACTACACGTTTCCATACGTTGGGTTATACCTGGTCACTGAATCCCGGTCCTTTTACCATCAAAGAGCATGTCCTTATCACTGTTATGGCCAACGTGGGAGTCAGCGGCGCGTACGTTACGGATGTTATTGCCACCCAGCGCGCCTTCTACAACCAGTCCGTCGGTCTGGCATACCAACTCTTGCTTGCTCTCTCCACGCAGTTGATCGGCTTCTCTTGGGGTGGTCTCCTGCGCCGCTTCCTTGTCTACCCTAGCAGTATGATCTGGCCCGGTGCCTTGGTCAACTCTGCTCTCTTCAATACTCTTCACAGGACCTATGGCAAGCCTGACCGCCACATTTCTCGGCACAAGTTTTTTGCCATCGTTATTGCATGCAGCTTTGTATGGTATCTTGTGCCTGGCTTCCTTTGGACTGGCCTCAGTGTTTTCAACTGGGCGTGCTGGATCGCACCAAACAACGTCGTCGTCAACACATTATTTGGCACGTCTACAGGTCTTGGGATGGGCATTTTCACGTTCGACTGGTCCATGGTATCCTACTCTTCCAATCCTCTGATCTTACCAGTACGTTCATATCCTTGGATGTCATATTTTTATCCCTCATCATCATCTCCAGTGGTGGTCAGAAGCAAATACAGGTGTTGGCTTCGTCATCTTTTTTTGGATCATTGCACCTATCCTTTACTGTGAGGCCTTGGTTTGTGTTGTCAGGTTCAAAGTCTCAATATAGTTCTCCCTACCAGACTCAAATAGTTTCTTCATGAGCTACTTGCCAATGTCTTCGTCGGTCGCCTTCGATAACACCGGTATGCCTTACGATGTATCGCAAGTTGTCACCGGCGGGGCTTTCGATGTCACCAAGTACGAGGCATACTCCCCGGCATTTCTTTCTTCCACGTTAGCACTCGCGTATGGTATCGCATTTGCCGCATTCACATCTCTCATTGTCCATACCACCCGTAAGTGTTCCTTCATCTCTGTGACCAGACCCTCTTCTCTGATCACCATTCATAGTGTGGTACCGTCATGATATCGTTAAACGCGTCAGAAGCAACCTGAAGGACGAACGCGACGTCCACTCGCGCCTTATGCAAGCATATGCCGAAGTTCCGCAATGGTGGTATGCGACGCTGGGAATCATAATGGCGATTCTTATGTTCGTCACTGTTGAGATTTACCCAACGAAACTGCCCATTTGGGCAGTTTGTATCGCGTTGCTCATGGCTGCATTTTTGTCCATTCCTGTTGGCATGATCCAGGCGATTACAAACCAACAAGTCACACTCAACGTTATATACGAACTCGTCGCCGGCTACATGCTTCCAGGCAGGCCCGTGGCCGTCATGATCTTCAAGGGCATCGCGTTTGCTAGCACAAACCAAGCGGTTGGGTTCGCTGGTGACCTGAAGCTTGGTCACTACATGAAGATTCCTCCTCGCCTGATGTTCGCCGGTCAGGTGGTCGCTGCCTTGATCACGAGTATCGTCGTCATCTTCGTCCAAGAGTGGATGTTTGCAAATATCGTGGACATCTGTCAACCCCACCAACCTCAATTCTTCACATGTCCCTCCACCACGGTATTTGCTACCGCTTCGTTGCTGTGGGGGGGCATCGGACCGCAGAGAGTCTTCAGCATAGGGGGAATGTATAGCCCATTCTTGTGGTTCTTCTTCCTTGGCGCAGTTCTCCCCATCCCCTTCTACTACCTCGCACGTCGATTCCCACTCTCCTACTGGCGTTATATCAATATTCCCGTACTCTTTACCGGAATTAGTTCGATACCTCCTGCGACAGGTATCAACTACTCCTCGTGGTTGTTGGTCGGCTTCTTCTTCCAGTGGTTCATGCGTCGGTACCACTTCCGATGGTGGATGCGCTACAATTACATCCTAGCCGCTGGCCTTGACTCTGGAGTTGCGATTAGTCTCGTCTTCATCTTCTTCACCTTGCAGCTGCCCAAGGGCGGCATCACTCTCAACTGGTGGGGTAACACTGCTTGGCAGAACACCGCCGACGCACTCGGTACTCCGCTCCGTGTGTTGCCCCCCGGACAGATTTTTGGTCCGTCGACATGGTGATTTCCCCAGCCCACTGAAAAATTTGGATGCTCTACCCATATTCTATAATTTTACGCGCTCATCCCTGAACTTTTCTTTACGACTGGTGGCTGCGACTCTCACCTTCTCTTTCTGTCGCTCTGGCCCTTATGCTCCAACTGCCTTACTATCCTTTTTACCCTTCAGCACAATTTTGTATTACTTCGCATTACCACTATTATTCTTTTCGGGTCTTGTGTTTCGTTACTCATTTCCGTTACCAGTAGGGATACACATTGTATGTACCAAGTACTTACACCAACGCATGAATCTACAATCACTGAATTACCAAAATTCGACGTGCAAGGGAACGCCATCAACAATCTTATTGACTTCCAAGTTGTACTTCACGGTATTCATAACCAACGATATCGTCAATCAAGACGCACACCGAAAAAAAATACTATTGAGCATCAAAAGGAACAGTTAACAAGAACTACTCCGGAACACCCCAGATCCTGACCTCCCTCCCGCTTGTAGCCCAAACCTCCTTCCCTTGATTACCAAAGGCAAAATCTGTCACGTCACTTGCCTCGAAGCGAACAAGTTCTTCCCAGGTTTTGTGTGCAAACAAACGAACACCTTCATTGCCAGCGACGCCAAAGAAACTGGCTCCATAGTCGTAAATGACCTTGTTGATCTTGAATGCGTCACCGAGCGGTATGGAATGTACAGTCGTCATTTTCCTGAGGTCCCAGATGGCCACTGAGGACAGGCTATCAGGTGCTAGGAGGTGATATCCGTTTTCGGAGAACGACAAGGTGTTGACAGAGAACGGTGTGCCCTCAGGCGAAATGGTAGTAGCCACGGTACCCGAGCGAATATCACATATTTGGATCTTTGACGAAGGGGTCCCAAGTGCGAGGAGTGCACCGTCTGGGTGGATAGCTAGCGAAGTGAAAGGTTCGTCTCCAGGAGCAGAATGATACGCCTGAGAGAAGTTGGAGAGCTCGTGCAGGGAGTACGTTTTGTCAAGGGAGGAGTAGGCAACTAGCGTAGACGTCGGGTGAATGACTAGGCCAGTCAAGTCGCTTTTGTGTAGCGTGACCGTGGCTCTGGGCAGGTACTCGCCGGAGGGACTGTCATACGACCAGATTTTAGCAATTTTGTCAGAACCAGCAGAGAACAGCAGAGTGGGTTCGCCATCTCGCTCTCGGAAAGTGACATGATTGATTTTCTTCGTATGTCCCTTGAGAGAGGCGAGTACTTTGTCCGTGCTTCTGTCATACAGTTGCACAATTTTGTCGTTGCCACCAGTCAAAAACTGAGAAGGGTTGAGGCGTGAGATGGCAATGGAGTTGATGCCAGCAGGGGATGCGGAGTGGAGGGACGGGATGGTTTGTTTGGCCGTAAAATTTTTGACATCTGCAGGGGTAGTGTATCCAGCGGGTGGCTTGCGCTTCTTACGGGTGGCAGACAAGTTCTGTTGGGTTTCGTCGATTTGGTCGATGACTTCCTTTGGTAGGGGGGCTGGGGAGGCCTCTTCGGCCATTTCAACGTCTGCACCGTTGGTTGGTGCGGACGGTATGCCCATGCTAGCCTGGACATTGGCGAGGGCCCTGCATGGCGAGCTGTCAGAACGCGGAACGCGGGATTGAGAATGATGAACATACTCTCTGGCAGCGTCGCGTTCTCGGATGAGGCGAGCAACGACACGGCTGGCTGCGTCTTGGGCATAAAGGGCATAGCTCAGCTCTTGCCTGGTGTTGTTGTACTGTTGCCTTAGCGCAAAGGTCTCCAAGATGAGGGCGTCCCACTCGTTTGAAAGAGTATGGAGAAGGGCAGGGATGGAGGTCGCCGTTGGCGGTCTCGGAGGGGCAGCCTTGGGGTCTATGTGGAAGTGAGTGGCTAAGGAGGGGAACGAAAAGGGAAAAACGAACTGGCTTTGACTGAGAGGATGTCGGATTCCTCGAGCTTTTCGCCGGTGAGTGGGTCAGTGCCATTGTCGTTGATGTACTTGAGGATGAGACGGCGCTCATAGACATGGCCCGACTTTGCAGACACGACGGGGTCCTGTGGTGGCTCACCAGAGATGCTGCAGAAAAACATGTCGAGCGCGTCGTCGTCGTCGTCGTCGTCGAGAGTACCGTTTTGTTGTTGGCTGTTTGGGTAAGCGTAGATTGCGACCACGATGGCAGACTTGAAGAAACAGCAGCTCGTCCTCGCCTTTGTCGATTTCCTCAACGGATCTATACAGGACGGCACTGTCAAGGACGACGACAAGGAAGGTCTCGAGATCGCGAGTATGTCGCCCCGTTCTCTACATATCACCACCAACCGATTTACCCACTCCAGTCCAATGCATCGGCGAGGCTTTTGGCGTAGATCCATCAAACGATACTCAACGCAAGCAGCTCAGCATCAAGCCGGCAAAGTTGCAGACCATATTCGATGTCTTCCTCAAGACAAGAGACAAAGTCGGTCCCGCGCCCTCGTCTACCCCATCCACGTCTGCACCACCAAAGACCCCGTCCGCAGAGGACAAGAAGAAGGCAGAGAAGCACAAGCAGTCCGGAAACACTCACATGTCCGCCAAAAAGCATGATTTGGCAATCGACGCGTACTCCAACGCAATCGCCCTCGACCCCACCAATGCCGTCTATTTCTCCAACCGCGCCGCCGCCTACTCTAGCAAAGGAGAACACGCATCCGCAGTCGAAGACGCAAAGAGGGCCATCGAGGTCGACCCTGCCTTCGTCAAGGCTTATTCTCGTCTCGGGTACCTCCTTCCGCACCCTTCCATCCGACGTGAACCGCTCACTCTCCCTTTCAGTCATGCGCATTACAGTTTGGGCGACTACAAGGCCGCAGCAGCTGCGTTTAGCAAGGGCACCGAACTCGATCCGACAAACGAGAATCTCAAATCAGGCCTCAAGAATGCAAAGGACCGCTTGCCTCCCGAGGACAATGACGATGGCCCTCCCCCGCTCATGCCTGAGGATCAGCTTCCCTCCTCATCTCCGTCCTCGAACTCCGCTCTTTCGGACGCAACACCAAACTTGGCTGGTCTGGCAGATATGTTCGGTGGAGGTGGGGGCGGGGGCATGCCCAACCTGGCAAATATGATGAACAATCCAATGATGATGCAAATGGCACAACAATTGATGGCCAACGGTGGTCTGGAAAGACTCATGTCGAATCCGGCCGTCGCGAATATGGTACGCGCTTGTCTTCCTCTTCTGCTTCTAGATGACTCACAGCTATTCGCCATCAGATGGGTCGTGTTCAGAGTGGACAAATGCCTTCAATGGAGGAACTCATGTCCGATCCAACGTTGAGAGATCTGTACGTCTATTCCCACCCCCAGTGGAACCTTGGCTAATCAAGGCATAGTGCTGGCCAATATGCTACTGGTAATGGTAGACGATGAAACTACAACTCCTAGAGATCATGTGCGTTGTCAGACCAATCTGCTTGATGCCACATTTGACTTTTGATGCTTAGCTTGGAGCTCCTCTTCTCGCCCAAATGCATACAATGTTTGGTGGAACAATCCATTAACGATATCAATAAGTACATGTTAAAATTACGACACGGATCGCATACGTGATGACGAATAGAATAGGATGACTTGCCTACGTATACATATTGAACCCAAACTAAATAACTGACCATTCTATACGATAAACGGGACACCAGCTTGTCCAGCATCATGAAGAGGCGAAGTCTACGGGTTGAAAGAGCCCTGCGGGCAGTGAATGGATGCTTCCGAACTGTTATTGTGCGCCTGCCATTCGGAAGATGCTGTACCTTGAGCGCGCATCTTCTCCGCCAACTTGCGGCTCAAAGCAGGAGGGACAAGATCCAGCTGTTTGGGAAGCTCTACCGGATGGCCCTAAAAGAAAAGAGTCAATCGAGTGTTGCCCCCGTTGTTGACGCCAACGCTTACATGGGCCAAGTGATAACGTAGGCCGCTCAGTTGCTTATACCGATTAGGGCAATTTTCATGGGGACATTTGTACTGCTTCTTTGTCCTATCCTCCCCTTCCGCCGACGTAGATGCTTCCACAGATGCAGGGACTGTGAGATCGCTTATATAGGAAGAGACAAAACTAGAAGTGATGGCGTGTTGGAAATGGGCCTTCGAGCTAGGACAGACGGACATTAGACAACGTCCCTGGCGACAGTAACGAAACTCACATTTGAAGATGGTACTGCAATCCATTGATGCTCTGACGCACACGTCATTCGAATGAATGCGAGACAAAGGGTCTGTGCACACCTTCCAAGATTTACCACACCCCTCTAGGCCACAGCGATACGGTCTGTCCCCCCCTGAGTCCTCCGGGTGTGCAGTTTTGTTGTGATCCGAAAGGCCACGCGAGGTACAATAACAGGCACGACTCGACGCCGCATTGGATGGCCAGCAACTCTCGTGGCCACAGGCATAAGGTTTTATAGAAGGACTGTGGTGCATGAGCAACATTGGTGATCTCTTGGATTTACAGGGACTTACTCGGGAGTCGCTTGCAAATCTGAGGACAAACGCGATGGCGTCTGCGTGTCGGGTCGCTTTCTAGAAACGGCTGCGCCAATTTTTCGCCTGGGAATGGGATGAAAGGAAGGTGGGTGATAGTCCTCGGAGTTGATCGAGGGGCTGCCTGATGATGGTCGTTTCGGGTACGGCATTCCTGCGGAGCGGGGAGAAGCGGTTGACCGTTGGACTGGTTGTGATGATAGTAAGGGATTGGTTGCGTAATAATGGTCAGACGGTGCGCGAGAAGGGCCTGCTTCTGGCTGGGGAGGTTCCGCATTGCGGCGCTCGGGTTGTTGGAGAGCATATCGGGTTTCAGGCGGGGAGCTGGTGAGTAGCCTCGATGGCTGGCGACTGAGGTGGCTCTGGTCTGACTGCACGTGATTGTGGTGATATTCGGCATGCTGTTCTCTGCCACGCATGGTCTCCACAACTCGTGCACGAGAAGGGACGCGGTGATGGGCATAATGATAGCCAGGACGTGATTCGGAGAGTGAAAGCGGATCAGGAGTGTGAAGGAGAGGGTGCTGCGCGTTAACGTCAATGCCGGGTTTTGGAGACACGTGAAAGTAAGTGTCAGGATCGTCGAGAAGCGAGACTGAAGTCATGGATGATGACATGTGGCTCGCGTGCTGCTCAGGGAGCTGCGATGTTGCAAAATAGGAATCGGCGGAGTTCTGGGCCGAGACGGAGCTAGATTGAGGAGTCGGTTGGTGTTGAGTCGTCAGTGGAGCATGTGAGAGGCTACGTTCCTCGTGTGGAAGGGGTGCCGTATAATGATCGACCTGCACAGGATGAGCGGAAGAGGTGTGAGACGGAATGGCGGTGTGTGGCACACCGCGTTGGAGCTGATGAAATTGATGGGGACAATCGTTGTATACGTTGCATTGATGCATGTCCTCTGTGTAGGTGGCTTGGGGGGCAGGCGAGGTGGAGCCAACGGAGAGTGCGCAAACCGATGACGAAGATTCGTAATCGAATGGAGCGAAGACGGCTGCTGAGGTGGTGTCCGGCGGGACGGAGGTAGTTGGAAGCACCAACGATTGGCGACCATTAGCAGCCGTGGTCTCGGCGTCTTTTTCATACTGGGTTGGAGGAGACAAGGCAGAGGTGAGTGACGAGTAATGAAATGGAGGAGGATAATCGACGGGAGGGGCAGTGAGCTGTGGGTGATGCTGTGCATCGGCGCAAAAGATGTCGACGCCAGCGGGAGCGTCATCCCAATAGTCGACCATTGGGAGTGATGTCCAGTTGGAAAAGGACGGCTGAGGGGGGGTAAATTTTGAGGCGAGATCGGTGTGTCGTTTTCGTTGGAGAAGCCTCCACCTGGCAAGGGTCGGGTGAGTGAAGAGACGGGGAGATGGTAAAGGTAGCGCGACCTGTTACGGCAGCCCAGACCGCTACGTTGGAGCTCCTGGCCGACGCGGCCCCATTGGCCGCCCAAGCGAGCGTATGCGGCGATGAGTTTCTCGTCCTCGTCGGTCGTCCAGTCGTCTCTCTTGAGTGAAGGATCGAGGGCCTCGCGATAACGCTTTGAGCACGCGTCGTCGG
>JBBPRT010000373.1:0-12676 GCA_038093175.1 Boletus hoseneyae
ACTTGCAAGCGTTTCTTTTTTATAATCAGAGCGGGCCCCCGAGCTCGAGTATGTTTTTTATTTATTTACATACTTTCTGGAATAAAATTCCGTCGAGACATATGCATACCCTCCGATGGTGATCTTATCTAATCTCTACTTTCCCGCGCACACTGGACAAACAAGGCCAAATATACCTCCCGAGCCTCGTCCACTTTGACTAGCCACAAACCAGCCAAACAACGCCGTCGATATGCCAGTCCCTTGGGAAGCCCTCATTCCATTTGGTATTTAACACTCGCTTCAACTCAATTGTCGCTGATTGTCGATACCAGGTCTCTTGACCAGCATGTTCGCAGCTGCGGGCACGCTCTTCAACACGTCCAAAATGTTGCAGAACCAAGGCAAGGTACGTCTTTCCTCCTTGTCCCATGTCTCATCCTCAGACACACATTGGCATGTTAGCCTGTCCGCTACAACATCGACGCATGGGACGAAATGATGATGGACCGTGACCGGCGACTCACGGGACACCCCCGCGGACAAAAGGTATGCTCTCAAATTGCACCCGAGAGCCATGTACACGGATGACTGACGACGGTAATATTCTCATTTCCAGTCGGATCCTATCCCTCCGGAAGGTTTCGACACCAGTAGTGCTTGGTATACACAGCAGACCTCGTGATATATATACCGCTTAGACGTGCGCGCACGAATGTTGCCCCGAATATACAGTCGGTCGCTCATTGACGTGGACTTGCACCCCGCACACAAAGTCAAAATGGTGCGAGCATAATCAGGTTGGACAGATTGTGCATGTGTAGACTGAGAAGCGTTCGGTCGGACGTCCGGTCCTATGCATCATGTCACGAATCTCGCAGATTTGCGAAGCGGGGAATGTCTTGGCCGCTTTACTGACTGCTTCCACCGACAGTATCTAAATGAGGTCCCCCTCGATCCCACAGAGTGAAATTGTCCGGCGCTGCCTACGTACAGCCCAACAGTCTAGGGCCTACGGTGGGCCTGTCCAGATCATGACGTGTTTCAGCCGTGTGGACACATCTAGGAGACACATCCCGATTTGAGACCCTGCTATGGGCTGCAACTGATCTCGCACTCGCTGGCGGATCAAACGGTGGCTCGGCCTATCTAATCCTAAATGGCTACTAGGGGGTATGCAGGGGAAACGAAACCGGCCGTGAGAGTAAGACTGCGGGCCTCGGGCGATACGTGGACGTCTGTGCGATGGAAGGTTCGGTATGTGCGGATGGCGATACGCGAAGGTCCCCGTTTTATTGATGACATGGTCAACATCGGGGCCATTTCTGATCTCACTTTTCAAGATCTGCAGATAGTCGTTCTAGGCCATCTCTGACACGGCGGCTTATGATTGGGCATTCCATTAATTGTTAGGTTTGGTTGCGTGCGTGCGAGCGAAACCAACATGAACCAGGAGCTAGTAGTCGGTCGTTGTTGGACTATGTTTCAAAATTGTACATTCTAGAGTGTCTCTGGCACTTCACTTATGCAATCCTTTAGGCTGGATCCCTCCGTCTGCCCATTTTGAGATCGATAATTCCACTTACGTAGCTCATCTAACTCTTTCCGTTCGTCCTCACCCGAACAACATACTCGCAGCGACATCCGCGTTTCCTCCGCTAGCTGACAACAAGCGGATCGCATCCTCCCTCGATGCTCCAAGACCCACAAGCGCCTGGATATCGCCTTCGGGATATCTTGCACCGGTGCCCGCTGCTTCCACAGCGGATGCGCTGCCTAGGGTATGTCCTGCTCCAGGGAACTGCAACCTCGACCCTGTAGAGCCAGGATTCTGCGATGCAGACGAGCCTCCTCTGAGCAACGACGAAGATGAGGGTACGGCCTGCGGGGAGGGGAGGGATCCGTCCGCCTCTACCCCCGCTTCCAGTATACGCGCCTTTTCCGGGAGCTCGTGCTCGGGCAGAAAGGAAACCTCGCGGCCTTGGATACGCAGGACACCTTTCTGGAGGTCTATACAAGCCTGGTGCGCCTTGAGCATGTCGAGTCCGAGTAGGAGGTCGACATCACGCCCCTGATTCGCATTGTCAACACACTGCGAGATCTGTTTCGAGAGTGTGCGAGACTCACCTCCATGACTGTGAATGAACACGGCAAATGGAGGTCTGCTAGCTTTAGTTGTGCACTGTGCACCCTTCCGAGAATCTTGGCAGTACCCACGCCCCTAGCAATGCCAGCGAATCGCTTATCCACGAGACGCATGATCCTGAGCGTCATGTACGTGTTACACACAAGTTCAAAATGGGACATATAATCGCAGACGTACCCGCATGCCTCCGCACATTCTGGGCTCACTGGTACGCAAAAACGCATCAGTCCAAGAAATAAACGATCAATGTCCTCGATCAACTCACTTATCGTGCTCTGTGCACCACTATCCACGAAGGCCTTCACGGGATGCGAGTTAACCTCAACCGGAACACTGACAATGCCCTTTGCATTAGCAATCCCTCCACCCCTACCCCCTTTTCCCTCGTGCGCTGAAACCGACTCACTAGAGCATAGTCACCCTCCCAAATGCCTCTGGGCTATACTCGAGTGCATGTTCCAGATTCTCCATGATAGCCTCTTGTCTGATAGCCTCCTCTATTCTTGTTTGCGCCTCAATGTCGTACGGGTCGGCATTGAGTGACGCGATCGCACGTTGTCGCTCTAATTCAGCCTCGTCCTGTCGTGCTTGTAATTGCCTAAGGAGCTCGGCAAACCGAGAGGGAGAATGTTGCGCTGCATCGGCCAACTCGGGTTGAGTCTGCCAGTACAGTAGTAAAGTCAATGCGAGGAAAACAAGGCAGGATCGAAACGGTACGGACCTGTCGAATCTGCTGCAACAATTCTTGGTTGCCCAATATGTGTAACCGCATCATCTCTGCGTTTTGAGATAGTTCTCTACGAAATGCAATGACCACCGAGGGCGCAGGGGGATGACCAGAGTAAAACACTAGTGTGTACGTGTGATGGGAACGTGGAGACCCACCTCCCGCCGCCAGAAGCGACAGTCCTCCGCCTGAGCAGCAGCATGGCGTTGTCAGACACACCGAGGTCGCGCATCGTCGCCGATGGCTGACTGAGTTCGCGTCCTTCTAGCGAAATGAATTGCTCCTGTATAGGAATACTGGACTGTATCCCGAGTTGTGCAATCAGATGAAGGAGTTCACGAGATATGTTCAATGGCTCACCTCGGCCTCTAGAAGGGCCTTGACGTCCTGGAGCTTCATATCTGGGTCTATCTCCACAGAGAAGCTCTCGCCGTCGGTGACGAACGTGATCTGCATGGTTTAGGATCGTACGAGCGCCGTTCAAGGTCGTTTACGGTGAGTTGTAGGTCGGTGGGTCCCAAGCACGCGGAGAGGGACAATCTCAAGGTATACTGGATCAGGAAAGTGTCGTATTGCAGCGACTCGAGGGTCACTTAAATATTCCAGCAGCCATGGACACGCAAGCCCTCTACGAAGGGACCAGAATTCAGTGGAAGTAAACGACGCGTCAGCCAGCATCTCAGTAAGCAGGAACTTGAAGCGCAGTGCGCAGTGATATAGTAAACGATACAATTAGAGTCATCTATTGTCGAATCCCTCGCCCGCCATATCGACTTCTCGTAATAGCAGACCTGCAATAGAAAAAAGGTCGTCATCCTCCACGAATGCGACACACAAGTGACTCACATCCTTGACCCTGTCCCACGGATGTTGGACATGAGCGCGCTCTCCAGGGCAGAGGCAGACAAGCTCGCGTCTATCATTAGCACTCTACGTTAGCAATCTCCCCTTGTACAACCAAAATGGTCAGGTACTCACCACTCAGATCGCTGAAACTGCTCGCCGAACTCCCGTGATTACTCTCTCCCTCGCTCACACCTGCAGCCCCCAGCGCAGCGAATCCTTGGCGCGTATGGGCATGGCTTCTTGCGTTTCGCGCGGACACGGCGGGTGGGGAGCCAGACTTGGTCGGCGAGAGGTGCCGCTGCAACGGGGAACCCGCAAGTGACGGAGGTTGAGAGTTCGGGTGCAGGTGAGATATCGGTTGGGTTTGCTGTTGAATTGGAACACGCGCGTGATGATGTACCGGTGGTGGTGACGGAGAAGGTCTAGGGGGTGATGGAATAGACGGAATCGAGCCCTGAGGTGAAGATGCACTCGACACGCTCGCGCTGTGATCCCTGTTCCGCGCGGCACTCGTGAACTCTGCGAGCCGCACGTCCAGTCCAGTGTGTTCATTGAACCTCGGTTTACTCAGCGAACCAAGTACGGTCCCAACCCCACCGTTTCCAGTAGGATTGGTGGCTACTGCGACAGCAGAAGTACTGGGGAAGGGCGGACGGCCACGCACGATCTCTTCTCTTCTCGTGTCATCACGTTCCTTGCCCTTTTCAGGGGACACAGGCGATCTCACGAGCCCCAGTCTCTCGCTCGTCATCATTCTCTGCAGCTGCGCGAGCTTCTTATCCAGGTGTTCCTGGTCCTCCGCCTGCCTCTCCGTCTCCTCCTCCCTTCTTTGTGCCAATTCCTCCTCATCGCTCGATTCGCTTTCAGCATCATCCGAGAACGGGGACGTCATACGGGGTGGCATGGAGAGCGGACCCGTGGTACGTTTGATGCCTTGCAGTGTGGCAGTGGACGAGGAGGACGTCTTGCCGTGTGTCGTCTGCATTCGGCGGGGCTTGGACGGGGACTTGTGCGTCAACGAGCTCAACCGCGCTCTCACGCCCAGTGGCGTGACCATCCTTTGGCTGGCAGACAGTCGGCGTGCGCTAAGAGGAGTGACGCCCGTGAGCTTAGCAGGGGGAATCTTGATGGACAGTGAGTGGGGAGATGGAATGGCAGGTGCGGCGTCCGCTTGGCGAGGTGTAGGGACGGAGGGAGTGGACGGTGTAGGAGGGAATGGGCTGGCAGCGGATGCGGGGGTCGAGAGGACGCCTCGGATGTCTTGCAGCCCCCGAAGGTCCTCCTCGTACCGAGCTTGTGCGCGATAGAGGAGGTAGGGCAGAGGTACCTCTAGATGTGCTGCCAGGCCTTTCCCTGTGTGCACGCGTTCGATGAAATGGACGCGGCGGGTGAAAGGGGGGACGCACAGTCTGTACCACCGTTGTCGCTCGCCCGACTGAGCGCAATGACTTCCCAGAGGATGTTTGCCTTCTCGGCGTTCCATTCTATCTGAGCAGGGTGAGTGGACTGTCCAGATACTACCGGGATACGTACATGGGGAGGATTAGGGTGTGGTTCGTCGGGTCTGTTGTATGGAAGCTGGACCACGACGCGTACCCTGGGAGGTGCAGGCATGGACGCGAGACGATGCTGGGACTCACCCGTGTCGGACGCTGCCGCACACGATGAGCGGGTGCTGTCAGTGTTTGCTGTAAACCCGAGACCTGCCAGATTGGGTACACCCCCCTCTAAAACCTTGACCACCATGGCCAACCACCGCGCCGATGTCCTCGACGTCGAGGACGACGAACAACGACAGAATCGAATCGGTTCGTTTACTTGTTCACAATCTGTCCACCATCCCTCCTCAGAGCTGGCCAGGCGCTCTTCTGGGGCGATTAAGCAACTCAACCACCTCAACCATGGCGAACCCCAACCCCCTTCTGAACATCGGGCATGAAAGCCTACCAGGCCCAATCGAACCCCCCACTGAACGTACGATCCGTCCTATTCACACCTGACGATCATAACACCTCATCCAGTCCTAGAACGCGTCCAGGCGTTCCTTCCCGCCATCTCTGCCTCGAACAAGCAGCTCTCTCAGATGAAACCCGAGGACATCGACATCGAAAACATCACAGTGGACGAAGAACAGTACATCGAGATGGTGTGTACCATACCCCCTCCGCTTATCGATGGGTGCTCGTGCTCACGAATCCGCTTCAGAACCTCGGTCTAGGCGTCTTGGAGGCGAAACCTCTCCCCAAGTCAGGATCCCGTTCGATAAGCCCTTCCTCTGAAGTGGACCCAAGTTCGGACGCGACCTCATCCGAGTCGGAATCAGATTCCGAGTCATCCCGCAAGTACTCGGAAGAAGAATCAGATTCCGATTATTCCTCTTCCGAATACGACTCAGATTCAGAGTCACTGTCGGGATCGTCGGTCGACATGAGACCCATCTTTTCTCGTTTGATCAAACCCCTTCCCAGACGCGTCTCGCAGCAAACAAAGACAGACGTTTGATCACATCCATGTGCTGGACGTTGCATAAACTCGGTATGGAACCAAACCGCTCATTACTGTCGATCTCTTTCTTGCCGCCCGATATACCAAGGTGATTATCCCTTGCATTCTTGTCGAGTCGATGACCGCAACTTGACCAGAAAATGGAACCATGAATATGGAAGTACACTGATATTACAAGAGAAGATCGATCCGTTAAATACTGTCTGTGCCTCCGTGAGGTCTATATGCAGATGGACTATGTACGATATACGCCAATGAAGACCATACGATAAATAGAACCCGAGAAGAGCAGCCAAAGGAAGAGACTTAACATGTCTATCCCATCATGCTCATCCCATTCCCATCAGTAGGGTTTAACATAAACGATGACCAAAAATCGTTATCAAAGAAAATATCCGGACCCATAAAATAATTCGAATCGCTGTTCATCGGGAAGTTGGGGAACATGTGTGGAGGGTCCACTGGGCCAGGGGGGAGGGCGCCTCCCGTATTGACACCCGTGGCCGGGCTACCAGCTGCATACGCGCCAGTGCCCATTCCACTCGACACGCTTGCACTCCTACTCCCACTCAAAGAGCCAAACTCAGCCCGAGTACTCGTAGTGAAATGCTGCACTACCGGCCTTGAATACTCTTTTGACTCCATCGCCGATCTCTCGATCTTCCTCTTGAAGGAGATGACCCCCGTCTCGATCAATCGAGCACACTTGGCAGGAAAGTGGTCACGCGAACAGGAAATGAGTGATAGCCTCTCGATCGTCCTCGCCAATATCGAATCCGAAGACCCTGGCATTTGTTGACCTGCATGCTCGAGCACGCTCCATTTCGACAGCATGATGAAAATCGTGGCAAACGTAATCATGCTGAACAAGCTGTCCGGGGCGGTGCTCATCAATGCGGGCTCGGGCAGCGAGATTGTGGCGATCAATATTGCTTCGCTGAGTACCAGCGCTTGATGTCCCCAACTCTGCGCCAGGTTGACGCCACTGTGCTCGGCGAGGAGAAACCAAGGGTTTTGGCTGTCGACTTTATTGAGTGTGAGCTTGGTTTCCATGAGTGCGTGTACGAGGACGAGCAGTCGGCATGACTGGTAGTAGATATGAAGTACACGGAAATAGAAGACTTCGTGTTCTGCTAGGACTGAACGTTAGGGTCAGGACTGTATATCGTCTGGACCGGGGACCGGCACGACAGGGAAAAAGGGAATGAGTTGAGAGCGTACCTGGGAGTGGAGTGATGAGACGCTCGAGAACGTCCATGTGAATCGAAAAGTCTAGCACTTCCTTGTAAAAGACCCCAAGCTCGTCGACGGATCGTAGTCGTATCGAAAGTCCCTGTCGGGTAGTGGTGAAAAGTTGGCAGAGAAGAGATAATCGCAAGTCTCGAGTTGCGCCAATGGTAACGTGTGAGGTTGTATCGAGGACCTCGTATATCAAACTTTGGCAATCTGATATGGATGCCCGACCAGTGCCAACACAGAGCCTTGAAAAATCGAGCAGGTTGGCTCCTGTTACAAATGAATGTAGTAGTTTCCACTCACATCGATTCGACGGCGTTAAGGGCAAACCACTGGAATTGGATGCAACTTGGTCAATGCATGTTCAGAGACTGATCTGGGCGGACGCACTAGTCGTGCTTTATCGAGTGCTTCGACGAGTTCTGCGCTCGGTGGCTCATTGGGCTTTTTTTCACTACGCAGCGTCTGAACATATACCATAGCTTCGCTTAGATGAAGATTCATGGCCATGCTGACTGCTGTTGCAGCTATCAGTCTTCCGTCACGGGGTTCTCTTGGTGTTGCGTCGCCAACGGGCTCCCACAAAGAAAGGATAAGGATGGCGTGAATGGCGTCTGTGGAAGGGAGTGGGTTAAAGGATTGCTTAAAGACAACTTCATCGGCTAAACGGTAGAGCTGTGGGGTGACGATGGAGCGTATTGAAGGTTCCAGATGCCGAGATGCTACACAACATTGGGCGAGGCGCAACAAAGGACCATCATTACGACTGCTTGGCTGTAAACTGAGCCAGGGGGTGTAGCGTTCCTCGAATCTGAGGCAGACACATTTGATGAAACGGCCAATGAGTAGAGGATGGCTAATACGCACATGTCAACTAGGTATTTGACTTGCTCACGACCCAGTAAGTGGAGGAGTGTCTGATCGACCTTGGTTCGAGAGGATTCTGCGGTGTTTGTTCCACTACGCGTTAGTGCCTGTATGGCAAGCATTGGAACCATATTGCTTTCGAAACCACCAAGCTTCAAGAAACCCCACGGAGAGTGTTTCTCTGGAAGGAGACGCTCCGGGTGCAGCAGCTCGACTTCTTCCACGTCGCCCTGTTGTGCTCTGAACGTTGAGAGATTATCCGAGGGTGTATCTCCCCAGACTTTGGTGGATCTTTTCGTGTCATCTGGGACATCCAGTGGCTTCTTTGGAAGCGAGACGGAGGATCTCCGATCGATACTGGGTTGAGCCGAGATCTCGGGTTGATTACCACGAGCGGAAGAGGACGCCATGGATGTTCCGGAGCCGTCCTCGAAGGAACAAGAGAGACTGAGTACTTTGCAACGGTGGCATTGAGCACCAGAGTTGTCGCCATCAAGCATTTCGCACCGTGTTTTGTGCTTGCGACATGATAGACAGGCTTGGGTGGCCTTTGCTCGTTTTGCGGGTGCTACGCGCGGAGAGTGAGCACGTTTCAAACCGACGATGGGCTCGTTCATGGTTTGAGTGGTAAAGGTACAGACGAAAGGTTAACCTGGACTACGTTGGCTAGACTGCTCGACCCCTCGCCGGCAACGGTGACTTCAAAGTCAGCGAGCGCTTCTGTCTGCGACGATCGCAGAGCCTATCTACCTCAGTTCCTCGCCATGTCCGTTCGCGATTGCAGGATCATCAGGCGTCCAACGTCGATCACAAGAACGCTACCTCTCCGTCAGAGCTCGACGAGCGAGTCGTTGTTCAACGCTGTGAACTTACGGGAAAGTGCCCCGAGATGAGTCAAGTTGCTGACGCGATGCTGTACGTTGTCGGATCCTGCCGCGACACTGTAGTGTTTCGAGTTATAGATACTTATTCTGGCGTTGTATGGGTGTCCAGTGTGTTTGAAGTTTGAAGTGCCCAAAGACTAATCACCACTCTGAAGAATTCTTCTTGCCCACTGGCAGCAACCTGCCGCAGCAGGGAATGCTTACGCAGGCAGGCTTCGCTTACAATCGACTTGGCCTTTCAATGAATCAATTGAATCCTATGGCCAGTGTGCCACTCCCGATCACAAAGTTCTGCCGGCATGAAAGGCACCAAACATGCGGCGTGAGTGTTCGTAAGCCACCAGAACAACTGTGCTTTCCGTTCAGCTGACTTACCCGGTCGACCGACTCGACTCCCTCATAACGATACCCCTTCGAACAGTACTGGAGACCAAACCATCATCCTGGTATGTCTTGTAGGAAACATTCGTTACAGAGCGGTCATACTACAAACTACTGACCAACGTTCCTGAGAAGTTCCTAGTCTTTTGCGTGTTGGCTGTCCCCGGAGGCTATGTATGAGGGAAACACGCCTCATTCATCAGACCAGGTGAGATGGACCATTGGCAATATTAATACTTCATATAAGTATAGTTCCTTGCCTTGCCTTCACGTGGTTCATCGAAAAGTTCACGCTATTCCATTCATCCTCTCAACCAAAAGTGTTGTAGGTCAATGGAAAATGGCAAGAACTGGACCAGGAATCTTCTACCCCCCCTTTTTTTTCTGAAACTGTTTGGACTGAGCAACGGTCACCGATCCCTGTGTATTTTCAGTCAGCATCTGGCATCAGCGCCCATTGTCTTCGCGGTCTTCCATAATCTGACAGGAGCGGCAACAGCGCCCGAGAGTCGAAGCCGAGATGTCGTTGGAATGCTTTTCTCTCCTTTCTTTCTTTTTTTGAATGTGTGATATAATTCCACTAGTCCTGCACAGTACTAGCTGGTGCGGTGCGCCGGGCCGGGATGTCTTTTCGCCTATCGCGTGTATTGTGTAATTCCCTCAGGTACGCTCGCTTCTTGCTTGGCGCAATATACTTACTCAACTTGGCTCACATGAGGTGACTGCATCTATGCACTTCAAGTTACGTATATTCGGCCTTTGAGAGGATGGTGACACACGGCGCGTTTCTTGGGTACGGCGCTGCATCCCTTCCTTACTCGTACAAGCTCAAGGGCCAAGTAATGATCTGGGGCTATGCCTGTCAATGGACGATGATGAGTTATATACTTCCAGGTTTTCGCTCATCTCGAGTGACCTACCGTTCCTTCCGTGGTCCCCAATTTCCGCGTCGTTGCCCATCTGGTCATCTTCATTTTCGCAATTACTCATTCCCTAGGCATCTTCGAGGGAATCGAAGGGAGTGTAAGTCATACTGAAATACCCCCTCCACATCGTCCAACACTCGAATTGCTAGCCAGAGAAAAACCCCTCATTTGCGATGTTCTTCAAAACCGTTGCCACAGGCATCCTCCTCACACATGCTGTTGCCGCGGTTCCAATCGAACCTATCAGCAAGTGCACGATCCAGTGCTACGATAGCGCCAGCCCTATCATGCCTGTTGTAGTGCAACCAGCTTCAGTAAGCCAATCAGTGTCATTCCACTGGCATCGCTACTCATCACACTATCACAGACGGGGTCGTCTTTCTTGGCCACCTCGCTGGCTTCGCTCTCCGAATTCTTCTCTGTTGAGATGTTGATGATGGATGTGATCACAGGGTGAATTGTCATGTCCCTTCTATCTTCCATGTATGGGCTCCTGAGAGTATATGTATTGGATGAACATTGGATGCTGTACCACGTAAATCTGTATCCGCTCGGAATAAATCCTAATATGAGGTACCGCTAGTATAGAAGAAAACTGGAAAAATATTTTCTGCTTAATTACTTACGCGCCTGGTCTGCTCTTACTGCTGGCATGACTTCATTGACCTCTATCCCACGCCGAGCAAGTGTCCATCCATATATCTCCTCGAGTTTCATGCCAAGCCCCTCCATATCTTACTAGTAGCTGCAGGCCCTCTCCACCTCGCTCGCAAGGTGTATTTGTGTGTTTATTAATTATTAGATGTGACCTGTAAACGTCATTGCCTCAATCACCTTTTTTTATGGTACGTACTATGTGGCTGCTGGGGCGCTGATTTAATGGCAACCCACAGCTCGCAGCACGTTCGACCATCAACGTATTTGGCGAGTCAAATCGCAAACGCGTTTGCTTAATCGAGGTGGGTAACATTCATCCTGACATGGACAGAAAAGGGTGAAGGAAAAAGAACAGAGGACCACCAGTTCCTTCGACGGTAGTAAGTGCCAACGAGCTGGCTCACGCATACCCGTGACGTTTCATTCCATCTATGTTTGTTATAGCTTGAGGGAAGCCCTTCTTGGGTTAATGCCCGAATACAACGCAGAAGACTGCTACTACAGTTGAGGTATAGTCTCTGTTCAAGGGTGTAAAACGGCCTGGAAGGAACTGACTTTACGAGAATGGTCATTGAACCGAGTCGACGACCTACTACGAAATTCGTGAGATGCAAGCGTGTCCTGCTGCTCGTCGTCTCCCACTTGGTATAGTACAATACCGGACTGGACAATCATCCGAACGCAGTGAGTATATCTCATTGAAGCGCTCTACATATAAAGTAGTATCATTAACTTCACACAGCGGTCCTGGGAGAGTTACCAGGGCTGGAAGAACCGCCGTCGTTGTGGACAGCCTCTACTTATCCTCCGATCGTGGACCCCCCATCTCCCAGCAACTCCCACTCCTCAACTCCCTCCGCTCACCGTCATTATAACCCTAGCTTTGCACCCCTCTTCCCCTAACCTGACTCATCGCAGTCTCACACAGGCGTGGCGTTTTACAAGGAACTTTTGCGTGAATTGTCTTCGTTGCTGACAAGGGCTTATAGCCTTGCCCGCTGGCACGATGGCCGCTACCAGGAGTATCAACAAACCTCTGTACGCAATACTATCCACACTCATACTGCGATCCATCACTTTGTTCAATTACTGACTCAGAGTAAGGTAAATTTCACCCTGGGATAGTACATTCTTGTTGCGCGGGCTCCCACATATTTATCCGCTGTCAGTGCGATGGTTTTTCCATGCCGTTCCCACTTGCTTTTTTTCTTCCCAATTGTTATCTCGTCACTGTGGCGCATTCCGTCATTTCCAGATCATCCGAGTCAAATTCAATGCCATCACCATTCCCACCGGAACGGACAGCTAGATTGCTCCAGGACTTGCTGGTATTACCAACAACACCACGTCTACCACTACTAGCAGTCTTCCTCGCTACTCTGTTGCTTTCGGGTACAGAGGTCTCGTGCGTTGCCGTGCCATCAACACTACTACTATCGTTGGTCTTGGCGGCAGTGCCGGCCATCTGGTAAACAGTCTTTAAAACTGTTCAAACCGTTCTTATCAAATTCAGTGACGGTTC
>JBBPRT010000374.1:0-12669 GCA_038093175.1 Boletus hoseneyae
GTGATGTCACGCCACACGGACACCTTGCTTTATCCTCGTGTTCTCTTATCTTTCTCTTTCCCTCACTGGCCCTTAACTATTTAGGACTCAGATGACCTACCCTAAACTCTCGTAGTATCATATATAAACCGTACCTCTACGTCGTCTTTCCCCAGTCCTATTCATCTGTCTACTCTCCCTTGGGGGCCTGGACCTTTGATTACCACTCTTACCTTCTTACTCTTCATTTACCGAATTCATCCTCGTTAACGGATGCTACACGTTGTGACCGCTATCTTCCCCATCACCAATTTGTATCTCGTCGTCCATGTTGAGGCCGACCTCGTCAACCGTCGTCTTCTCGTTACCACCTTTCTCCTCGAACGCACATTTCCGATCCTCTTCCTTTAAATTGTCACTCACCATCCTATTTACTAGGATTAGCTCGTTCAGGTTTCCATCCGGTTTCAAAGAGTCCTGGTTTTTTGCCACGTAGGCTCGTAGATATGCGAGGATCTCCCGATTGATCCATTCTGTTTGACCGTTCGTCTGTGGATGGTACACCGTTGACAGCTTTTGCTGTATGCCTAGAACTTTCAACAACTCTCTGGTAAACTCCGAGACGAATTGCAGTCCTCTGTCAGATAGAATAGTGTTAGGAAGTTCGTGGAGACACCAAATGTGGTCTCTAAATAAAGAAGCTAAGTCTGAAGAAGAAGTAGTTTTCATACATGGAAAAAGAACAATTTCTTTAGAAAAACAGTCCACGACCACCTCTATAGAGTCGAAACCAAGTGAAAGGGGGAGGCCAGTTACGAAATCAATGGAAATGTCCTCCCATGGATGGGAAGCAATGGGTAGAGGTAAAAGTTTACCTACCGGTGGCTTTGACGATCCCTTCGTGAGGGAGCACACCTGGCAGTGTTCAACGTAGGTAGAAATGTCTTTAGCAGCACCGGGCCACCAGTAAAACTTTTTAATAGATTAAATGGTGCAGTGGTGGCCAGGATGACCTGCGACTGGAGAATCGTGGAAGAGTGAAATAAGTTCATGATGAAGAGAAGGAGGCACGAAAACGATGCCGTTCGAATTTCTGAATAGTCTGTCCGTGGCGTAATATTCATATTCGTTGATTGCGTCCACGTTTAACCTAGTGGATTCCATAGATAATTTAGTTTCAAAGTTTGGAGCAAGAGACGTGGATGAGATGGCTTCCTGTGGAGCCAAATCCTTTTTCATTTTGTTCTGACTCGTTAAGCGTCTTTGTTTCGGAGAGTATTGGATTTTCTATTTTTTCAATGATTAGTTGAGCAATATGGTCGAATTTGGAGATGTGGAAAGGAGAATCGGAATGGTTAAACAGAATTACACCAATTTCTCCCCTATAATCGGCGTCAATGACTCCGGCTATGACGTCAATTTTATGCTTGAAGGCGAGGCCTGATCTAGGTGCAATTCTGCTGTAGGTACCGAGGAGGAGTTGGATCTTGACACGGGTGGGGATTAGTTTCTGATTGTGGGCGGGGATGTCAAGATCCTCAGTGGAGTAGAGGTCGAAACCTGCGGCGGAGGAGAAGCCCTTCGAGGGCAAGCGAGCATCGGAAGAGGTTAACTCGACAGGTATAGATAAGGAAGAGGATCGGAGAACATTGGAAGGAAAGACAGTGATGTTCTCATTTAATTTATCGACCATGTCGCCATGGTCAGGGCGACGCGATAGCGCATCGGCGCGTCCGTTCGTATTACCCAGTTTATAAATTAATGTGTAGTTGAACTCTTGGAGGAGTTTGTGCCAACGTGCCTGGCGTCCAGAAAGTGTTTGGGGCTTTTTCCAGTACTTGAGATTTTTGTGATCTGTCCAAATCTTGAAGTCAGCCTTTCCGATGAGGTAATGTCGCCACTCCTCGAGAGCGCGAATAATTGCCAGCAACTCCTTGTCATAGACCGGGTAGTTGCATTCGGCAGAAGAAAAGGAATGAGATAAAAAGACACAAGGGCGCCACGACTTGTCCTCCCCTAAGACTGACAATACTGCCCTGGTGGCTATGTCGCTAGCGTCTGTTTCAACGCGCATTTCTTTGGAGGAATCGGGGTATGCCAACAGTGGTGCCAACATGAACTGTTTTTTGAGTGTGTCAAATGCTTTTTGCTGAGCCTCCCCCCAAATGTAAGGTGTGTTTTTCTTGGTCAAGTCGTTGAGGGGGCGGGCGATCTGTCCAAAACCGTTAATAAATCGTTGGTAATAGTTACAAAGTCCTAGAAAGGACTGAAGCTGTTTTAGTTTAGTGGGTGCTGGCCAATTGGGGATGGTGTCCACTTTTTTCATTTGCATGCCAACACCGTCGGCAGAGACTGTCATACTGAGAAAGTCAACTTTGTCAGCATTAAAAACACATTTTTCTGGTTTTGTGTAAAGGTCGTTCTCACGCAAGCGGCAGAGAACTTCCTTGACGACTTCAGAATGTTCGTTGTTTGTTTTACCTTTTGTGTAAATACACATATTGTCCAGATAGACGATGACGACGGCGTACATGTCATTGAAGATGTCGTTCATCATCTGTTGGAACATTGGCGGACTGTTAGTCATGCCGAAATACATTACAACTGGTTCATAAGCCCCTAGGGGCGTTACGAATGCGGCTTTCCACTCGTCATCTTTTTTGATATGAACGTTGTTGTATCCCACTTAAGATCAAGGCAGGTGAATTTGTCTGTGCCTTTAAGGCGATCGAAAAGTGCTGAAATGAGAGGAAGAGGGTATGAGTTTTTAACTGTACTCTCGTTTAAATATCGATAGTCCATGACTAAGTGTTTTTCACCAGTTTTCTTGGGAATGAAGAAGACAGGTGCGGTTTGAGGAGACTTGGAAGGGCAGATGTAGCCCTTCTCTTGCTCAGAGGTGATGAAGTTCCTGACTTCTTCAAGTTCTACGTCTGATAAAGGAATTACCTGACCCTTTTTGGGTACAAAATCAGGTTTAAGATCAATGGCGTGATCCCACAGTTTGCGGACCGGCATTCGTTGGGATTCGTTTTTGCTGAAGACATCCAAGAACTCGTGGTATTGAGGTGGAACTTTGTTGGCTAGTCCTTCCTCGATGGATCGAATTGTGGCATTCCAGATACCGTGCGTGAGATTAGCTACGTTGATCATAACATAGTTACATGTGCAGCGATTGAAGCTGATCGTTTTTTCAACCCAGTCGATAAGGGGGTTGTGGCGTTTAAACCAATCGTATCCTAGATAAATATGGTGAGTGCCCAAATTGGTTATTAGGGCATCCACTCCTTTAGAGTGTCTCTGATAGGATAAAACAATAGATACATAATCTGTGATGTTACTGTGAGACGATGTCGAGCCATCTGCGTTAGAGATAGAGCGAGGGAGAGATAATTTTTTGGTGGGTATACCTAGTGACTGTACCCATTTTTTATCGACGAAGGTCTGGCAGGCGCCGGAATCAAGTAAGGCTCTTTTTATTGTTTTTCTCCATTTGTCGTCTTCTTTTTTGAAGTAGACATGTGTTTCGATGTCGAATTCATCACCATCGGGAAGAGTTCTAAGGTTAAGGTTAGTAGGGGAGGATTTAAAAGAAAAAGATTTGATAGAAGTATTTTTTATTTTTTCAGAAGAATTAAGCATACATTGTTTTACTTTGGGTGCCGCGGTCAATTGAGATGCTCCTTCCGAAGGCAAAGAAATACTACAAGACAAAACAGAGTTCGATGGGTTAACACCTACCAACCCACCGTCCATCTCCCCTAAGATAGCGTAACGGTTATGAGATAGTGAAGGAGAAGCATATGAAAATGAAAAAGAATTGTCCTTGGCTGAGTGAGCACCTCCCAGGTTCACTCGGCTTTCCCTTTTCCCTTAAGTCCTTCCGCGGCTGTTATAGTTCAGGACCTTACGCTGCGTATTTTCACTTTTCTTCATCTTATCGGACTTAGTCGATTTCACTTTCGCAGTCATGTGACCTGGTCACATGACTTGACCCCTCTTAGGATCACGTGACATTCTGCTTTTCCTCGTCACGTGACCGTGAGACAACATGTGACCCGAGTCCAGACTCTGTCTAGACTCTCGCCTTATCTCTGATGTCACACCTCATGGTTACCATGCTTTCTCCTCATGTTCCTTATCTTTCTCTTTCCCTCACCGGCCCTAAACTATTTAGGACTCCGACGACCTACCCTAAACCTTCATAATATCATATATAAACCGTACCTCTATGTCGTCTATCCCCAGTCCTATTCACTTGTCTGCTCTTCACTAGGGGCCCGGACTCTTGTTTACCACTCTTAGCTACCCATTGCAATTCACACCAATTCATCCCCATTAACAGATGCTACGTCGCTTCCTCTTGTCTTTCGTCATAAACTCGAGTCGCATCATCATTGTCCTTGTCTTTGATACTCAACGGCAACGCATCGTCTCACTGTCCACACTTGTACAACCTGTTGTCTAGGTTGTCCTCGTTTAAGGTTTAAGTCCGGTTTCAGTGGCAAGCTGCCTAGCTTGTGCAGTAAACATATTGTAGTAGTATGCCTTGGCTTCATCTGTCTGCCAAGGGGGAGCAGATGAGAGAGCCAAAGGCGCGGCCGTAGGTGATGCCAGCGTGATGCCGGTGGTTGGTGCCAATTCAATTTGTCGATTGGTGCGGGGTGGGATATAATGTGTTTTGCCCGTGGTCGGGTCAAAGACAGGGCGACTGCGGGGCTTCCTTGGTTTCTTACAATTCTTGGAGAGATGTCCAATCTCCTCGCAATTGTAGCATTTTTGCGTTTCTGTGGACGATTGGACGGCACGAGTGTCCATCGGTGCCCCTCAACCGGGCTACGTACCAACCTCGGTAAATCGGGGCTCGTCCCGAGGTCTGATTGAAAGATTTTGCCTTTCCAGGCGCATAGTGACAAACATCTTGCCGATTTTGTCGGCTTCGGTCTGCCATGTTGGTAGGTTGTCCTCCACGGGAGGTTGGCGCATGGAAAGTTGAAAGTAAATTTGGTAGTCCAATCGCTCCTTATAGAGGTGGAGAGTGGTTTGGACGGTCATGTCGGCATCTTTGCGTAAAAGTTCGAATTGTTGTGTAAAAACTTCTACGGGGAGGTTTCCTTGTTTTAGTGCCATAAGCTTTAGGTAAGCTTCTTGTTATGCGGAAGAAATCTTCCACCTCCTTTTTTAATATAGCCCAACTTGGCCATAGTAGGGCGCTGGCGAAGACATCGTTTCCTAGTGAGGAGTACTTTTCCATCGTGGATCTGGTGAAGTTTTCCGCACTTCCTGTCATATGGAGTAGGATGGCGGCTGCTCATTGCCGGTTGTCAAGTCCGTCATGACACTGTACCCAAACCTCAATTCTTACCCACCAGGCTCGGAACGTTTTTCTGTTGCTGTCCCAAGTGCCTGGGTCGGCGATAAGTTTGGCCAGGAGGCCCCTTGATTGTGTGTCAATAATTGATGAGAGGGGCTCTCCGTCGGTGGGGAGCGGCGGTGGTGTGTTGGGCGGTGATGGATTCTCGTAACATGACTTGCATGTTGTTCATGGCGGTGATGACATCGCGCCATGTCGGTCCGTCGGAAGTGACTCCAGACATTCTTGGGGTTGATGGTGGGATAGAGGGGGATGATAGTATGGGTGAGGTGGGAAAAAGTCGTGGTAGCCCTAGTTCTGGGGATAGCGGGCTGGGCGGCGGAGGAGTGTTCAGGGACGCAATCATGAGAGACTGTTATCTTCCTCAGTTCTGATGTTTCGAATGAGGCGTCCTAAAGTGCGATGGTGGTGGGGACGACAGGCTGGTTGTGGAGTGGGATGGGGAACGACTGTGGGAGTGGGAGTGCGTGGTCAGTAGAGGGAATCTACTGGAGATGGAGAACGCGGACGATGGAGATAGTCTGGGAGAGGGGATCCCGGCGCAGCTACGACCGGACCAAGTAATTTGTCGATAATGAAATACTGTGGTTTGGGAGATGGTACACGGGATTGAGCAGGTGTGTGGTCGTTGGGATCGATGTTGTCTGGGTTGTCTAGAAGGTACGGGGTGGGGCTTTGTTGATGAAGTCGGTTGAGACGGTAAAAGTCTAAAGCAGCAAACTCCTGATGATGTTCTGCTCGGTACAGGAAATGAGTGTGCATAGACAAGTAGGGAGAAGAACGTAGTGAGGGTGAAACCGGATGGGAGCACTGAACACTTAGAATGAGTATGATCAGCGACTACGCAGGTCAGATGAGTGATCGAATAGAGACGATAGTTTGCGAGGTGGTGTCGATGATGATGATAATGGAGATGGTAAACGTGTTTATTGGAATGTGAACGTAATAGCGACGGAGCATCCGATAACGAGGATGAGGCGGCAAGTGCAAGGGTAGGAAGAGTGGTAGTCAAAGTGTCCAAGGCCCCCAAGGGAGAGTTAGACAAGTAAATAGGACTAAGGAAAGACGACGACAAGGTATGGTATATATATGATACTAAGGTGGTTTAGGGTAGGTCGTCTGAGTCCTAAATACTTGAGGGCTGGTGTGAGAATGAAGAAGATAAGAGAACATGAGGGAAACATAAGGTAACTGTGAGGCGTGACATTATAGATAAGATGAGAGTCTGGACTAGGCCTAGACTTGAGTCATGTGTTGTCCCACGGTCACGTGATGAAGAAGAGCAGAATGTCACGTGATCCAAAGAGGAGTTAAGTCATGTGACTTGGTCATGTGACTGCGAAAGTGAAAAAGTGTAAGTACAATTAGTAGAAGAAAAGTGAAAAAGCGTAGCGTATAGTCCTGAACTATGACAGAGGGAGAGGGCAGTCCTATTCAAGTGTAACGGGACCTAAACCTAAACGAGGGAGACCTAGTTTATAGGTTGGACAAGTGTTTGGATTGAGACGACTAGTTGTCGATGGGTGTCGACGACGATGACGAGAGTAACAGTGAACGAGTTGATTGGTAAAGAGACGAGGTAACGACGTAGCATCCGATTACGAGGATGAGACGGCAAAGGGCAAGGGTATGGAAAGGAGTAGTAAACAAGAGTCCAGGCCCCAAGTGGAGAGCAAACAAGTGAATAGGACTAAGGAATAGACGACGAGAGGGAGTGGTATATATATGATACTAAGGTGGTTTAGGGTAGGTCGTCTGAGTCCTAAGTACTTGAGGGCCAGTGTGAGAAGATAGAAGATAAGAGGACATGAGGGAAACACAAGGCAACCGTGAGGCGTGACATCATAAATAAGACAAGAGTCTGGACTAGGTCTGGACTCGAGTCACGTGTTGTCCCACGGTCACATGTAAGGTCACATGACGAAGAAGAGCAGAATGTCACGTGATCTAAAGGGGGTAAGTCAGGTGACTGCGAAAATGAAAGTTTGTTAAGTACGATTAGAAGAAGAAAAATGAAAGCGTAGCGTATGGGTCCTGAACTATAACACATCTCCTCCACCTTCTACCTTTTCCAACAACTCTTCAGCAGTTCATGAGATAGCATTTTTGCCATCTTTGACTACATCTCTGCTCTCTGAACCATTAAGTCCTGCCTTGCTGGGATAAAATTCTCTCTGGACGACAAAGTCCTCTTCTTGATTCTTCTCAATTCTCTTCCCCAAACCCTAGAATGGGAAATGTTCAAGTCCTCAGTCATAAATACCATGGAGGAGAGCAAACTCACATTCAACTCTATAGAAACACGAGTCACTTCCAAGGATTCCTGGCTACACCCTTCTGAAACTGTTCGAGAACCTGAACAAGTACAACCTAGTTGATAGGTTGGACGTATGACCTTATTGATACGATGGAGGACGATAGTAAAAGTAGACGTTGGTATTGTGACAAAGAAGCGACGTAGCATCCGATGACCAGGATGAAGCGGCAAGTGCAAGGGTAGGAATAAGAGTGGTAGTCAAAGGTCCAGGCCCCCTAGGGAGAGTAGACAAGTGAATAGGACTGGGGACAGACGACATAGAGGTACAGTTTATATATGTAGGTATGAGAGGTTTAGGGTAGGTCATCTGAGTCCTAAATAGTTAAGGGCCGGGGTGAGAATGAAAAGATAAGGAAACATGCGGTAAGGGCAAGGTGTCCGTGAGGTGTGACATCATAGATACGGCGAGAGTCTGGACTAGGTCTGGACTCGAGTCATGTGCTGTCTCACGGTCACGTGTGAGGTCACGTGACGAAGAAGAGCGGAATGTCACATGATCCTAAAAGGGGTTAAGTCATGTGACTAGGTCACGTGACTGTGAAAGTGAAATCAACTAAGTCCGATAAGATGAAGAAAAATGAAAATACGCAGCGTAAGGTCCTGAACTATAACACTACCCCCCATTCACCAGCTTCGAGATCCAGTCTTGAGTTAGTGAATTCTGAATAGGAGGGACCGAATGGGGAGAAGAGAGACGTGAATTGATCTTCGGAGATTCTGCGGATAGGACGTGGGGCCACGGGATGAATGTTGTGAAAGTCATTAATAGCGTCTTGGGCGTGTTTGAGATTAGCGGCGGGTTCCCAAGTTCAATCTACTTCGTCCCATCCTTTCCAGTGAACAAGGTACTGAAGTTTCCCGTGGTATAAACATGATTGGACGATAGAGTCCACTTCGTATTCTTTGTGACGATCTTCTGTCATGGTAACGGCGTCTGGTTTGTACACGTTTTGCCTGTCTAGCGGGGCTTTGTAGGGTTTTACGTAGGAAATGTTTACAGTAGGATGGATGGTGATGGAGGAAGGGAGGATGAGGGTAATGGCATTAGGGAGGACGGTGGAGATACGATAAGGACCAATGTATTTTTGGGTGAGTTTCCTCGTGGAGTAGGGAAGGGAGAGATGATCTGTGGATAACCATACGAGATCACCAATGGCGTATGTGGGAGCGGTAGACCGCTTGGATTCTTGTGCGTGCGACATCCGGTCGCGTGTTCATTTGAGCATTTCTTGTATTTCGTCATGGGAACGTCCAAGGTTTTTTGCGAATGACCCCCCAGGGGTTTTAGTGGACGTTGTGGGTTTGTTTCCCATGCGAGGTGCGTAGTTTCGTGTGACTGTGAACGGCGAGGTACCAGTTGCCGTTGTGATAGCGTTATTATGTGCGAATTGGGCCATCTTTAGCATTGATGCCCAAGAATCCTGGTTTTTGGCCACATAGGCCCATAGATATGTGAGGATCTCCCGATTGATCCGTTCCGTTTGTCCGTCCGTCTGTGGGTGGTATGCCATTGACAACTTCTGCTGTATGCCCAAGACTTTCAGCAACTCCTTGGTAAACTCCAAAACGAATTGTGGTCCTCTGTTGGAGAGAATAGTGTTAGATAGTCCGTGGAGGCACCAAACGTGGTCTCTAAATAAAGAAGCGAAGTCCGAGGAAGAAGTAGTTTTCATACAGGGAAACAGAACGATCTCTTTAGAAAAGTGGTCCACGACTACCCCTATAGAATCAAAACCAGAAGAAAGGGGGAGTCCAGTGACAAAATCGATGGATATATCTTCCCATGGATGGGAAGAAATGGGTAAAGGTAAAAGTTTTCCTGCCGGTGGCTTTGACGAACCCTTCGTGAGGGAGCACACCTGGCAGTGTTCAATGTAAGTAGAAATGTCTTTGGCGGCTCCGGGCCACCAGTAAAACTTTTTAATTGATGCTATTGTACGATCGCGGCTAGGGTGACCAGCGACTGGAGAATCATGAAAAAGGGATATAAGTTCATTGCGAAGAGAAGGGGGTACGAAGATGATGCCGTTCGAATTTCTGAATAGTCTGTCTGTTGTGTAGTATTCGTATTCGTTAACTGTGTCAACGTTTAATCTGGAAGATTCCATGGATAATTTAGTTTCGAAATTCGGAGCGAGAGACGTGGATGAGATGGCTTGAACTCCTGTGGAGCCAAACCCTTTATCATTTAATTCTGACTTGTCAAGAGTCTTTGATTCAGATAGTGTTGGGTTTTCTATTTTTTCAATAATTAGTTGTACAATACGGTCAAACTTTGAGACGTGAAATGAGGAATCGGAGTGGTTGAACAGAATTACACCAATTTCTCCCCTATAATCGGCATCAATGACTCCGGCCATGACGTTGATTTTGCGTTTAAAGGCGAGGCCTGAGTATGGTGCAATTCTACCATAGGTACCGAGGGGAAGTTGAATCTTGACACAGGTGGGGATGAGTTTTTGATCGTGGGCAGGGATGTCAAGATCTTCGGTAGAGTGGAGGTCGAAACCTGCGGTGGAGGAGGAGCCCTTCGAGGGCAGGCGGGCGTCTGGGGAAGTGAGCTCGACAGGGATGGATAAAGAAGTAGAACGAAGAACATCAGAAGGAAAGACGGTGATGTTCTCGTTTAATTTATCGATGGCGTCGCCATGATCGGGGCGACGCGACAGTGTGTCAGCACGTCCGTTTGTGTTACCTGGTTTATAAATTAGCGTATAGTTGAACTCTTGGAGGAGTTCGTGCCAGCGGGCTTGACGACCGGAAAGTGTTTGCGGTTTTTTCCAGTACTCGAGATTTTTGTGATCTGTCCAGATCTCGAAGTTAGTTTTCCCGATTAAATAATGACGCCACTCCTCGAGAGCGCGTATGATAGCGAGCAACTCTTTGTCATAGACTGGGTAGTTGCGTTCAGCAAAAGAAAATGAATGAGATAAAAAGGCGCAAGGGCGCCAAGACTTGTCCTCCCCTAAAACCGATAATACCACGCCTGTGGCGATATCGCTGGCGTCTGTTTCAACGCGCATGTCTTTCGAGGAGTCGGGATATGCCAAAAGTGGCGCGGATGTGAATTGCTTTTTGAGCGTATCAAACACTTTTTGTTGAGCCTTCCCCCAAATGTAAGGCGTATTCTTTTTTGTGAGGTCGTTTAGGGGGCGTGCGATCTGTCCAAAACCGTGAATAAAACAACGATAATAGTTACAAAGTCCCAGAAAGGACTGGAGTTGTTTCAATTTGGTGGGTGCTGGCCAATCTAGGATGGCGTCCACTTTTTTCGTTTGCATGCCGACGCCGTCGGCTGATACTGTCATGCCTAAAAAGTCAACTTTGTCAGCATTAAAAATACACTTTTCGGGTTTAGCATAGAGGTCGTTTTCGCGTAGTCTGCAAAGAACTTCCTTGACGACTTCGGAGTGTTCGTTGTCTGTTTTACCCTTGGTATAAATACACATATCGTCCAGATAGACGATGACGACGGCATACATATCGTTGAAGATGTTGTTCATCATCTGTTGGAATGTTGGCGGACTGTTAGTCATGCCAAAATACATTACGACAGGCTCGTAAGCCCCTAGCGGCGTTACAAACGCAGCTTTCCACTCGTCGCCTTCTTTGATGCGAACGTTGTTGTATCCCCACCTCAGATCGAGGCAGGTGAATTTATCGGCGCCTTTAAGGTGATCGACGAGTGCTGAAATGAGAGGAAGAGGGTATGAGTTTTTTACTGTACCCTCATTTAAATATCTGTAGTCCATGACTAGTCGTTTTTCGCCTGTTTTCTTGGGGATGAAAAATACGGGTGCTATTTGAGGAGACTTGGAAGGGCGAATGTAGCCCTTCTCTTGCTCGGAAGCTATAAAATTACGGACTTCTTCTAATTCAGCATCAGATAAAGGAATGACCTGACCCTTTTTGGGTACAAAGTCGGGTTTTAGATCAATGGCGTGGTCCCAGGGTTTGCGGACCGGCATTCGTTGTGATTTGTTCTTGCTGAATACATCGAGGAAGTCGTGATATTGAGAGGGGACTTTTTCGGCTAGTCCCTCTTCGATAGACCGAATGTTGGCATTCCAGACGCCGTGCGTGAGATTTGCTGCATTTATCGTAATACAGTTGTGGGTGCAGCGGCAGAAGTTAATAGTTTTTTCAACCCAATCGATGAGAGGGTTGTGGCGTTTAAACCAATCGTAACCTAAATAAATGTGATGAGTTCCTAAATTTGTTACCAAAGCGTCAACTCCTTCAGAGTGTCCTTGGTAAGATAATACAATCGAGACGTAATCCGTGATGTTGCCATGTGATGACGTCGAGCCATCGGTGTTAGAAATAGAGTGAGGAAGAGATAGTTTTTTGGTGGGTATACCTAGGGATTGTACCCATTTTTTGTCAACAAACGTTTGACAGGTGCCTGAGTCGAGTAAGGCTCTTTCTATTGTTTTTCTCCATTTTTCTTTTTTGAAGTAAACGTGCGTTTCGATGTCGAATTCTTCGCCATCGGGGATCGTTCTAAGGTTAAGGTTAGTTGGGGAGGATTTAAAAGAAAAGGATTTAATCGAAGTATTTTTTATTTTTTCAGGAGAATTAAGTATGCATTGTTTTACTTTGAGCGCCACGCTCAAATGAGGCGCTCCTTCTGAAGGCAAAGAAGAATCTGAAGATACTACAAAGTTCGGTGAGGTAACTACATCCGACCCACTGTCCATCTCCCCTAATACAGTGAAATGGTTATGAAATGGAGAAGAAGAAGTGTAGGAAAAAGAAGAATTAAGAAGGTCCGTTGCCGAGTAAGCACCTCCCTGGTTCACTCAGCCTTGCCTTTTCCCTTAAGTCTGTCGGCAGCAAGCTGCCTGGCTTGTGCCGTAAACATGTTGAAGTAAAAAGCCTTCGCTTCATCTGTCTGCCACAGCAGGGCAGATGAGAGCGTCGAAGGCGCAGGGGTGGAGGGGATGGCGGCGATGTGGGTTGTCGGTGCCAACTCGATTTGGCAATGGTTAGATCGCGG